>CACSLK010012531.1:901500-913819 GCA_902706635.1 Striga hermonthica
AAAAAAAAAAAAAAAAAAAAAAAAAAAAAAAACTACAAATACTAGTAAAAAATAAAAATATAATATGTACTATAAATCATGATTAAAATATATTAAATAACATTATTTAAAAAATAAATTTCAAATAAAAAAAATTAGAAACTTATTTTTCATTATTGTTCATAATTTAATTAGATATATTAAATACTTATATAAAAATAAAACTAAAAAATGCATTTATAATAATTTAAGAAAACTTTCATTTCTTAATTCTCTCTCTGGGGAGCGCACCATATTCTCTCGCCGGGGAGCTAGGGTTGGTTTTTGCAACATCATTTCGGCGTCGGTGATCTTGATTACGGCCGGTCTCTCTCCTATCTTCTTTTTATTATCGGCGAACCTTTCAGCTTTCATTTCAGCTCCAATTAAGGTTCCCATGGGAACCCCAAATTGCGTGGGTCAAGATGAAGAGCTCTCCCAAAAACTTCAGACAATCTCATTATCGAAAAAAGAAGAAACCTACATAGATCTCAGAAGAGACGACATCAAAATTAGTGCGGACGAGTGTCAACGAAGCTTATTTGGTAAGGTTGTTGGAGATCGAACAACCAGCTGGATAGGGGTCAAGAGAGCTATGAGCAATATTTGGAGATTAAGTCAGCCGATGGACATCAAAGATCTCGGCCCCAAATACTATCAATTCATTTTTCAAGGGAAAGAGGATAAAGACAAGGTGATAAGAGGAGTCAACTGGACCTTCGACAATCAGTACATAATCTTATCCGAATGGAAGAGAGGGCTCTCAATCAACCACTCTACATTCCAAGAGCTTAAACTATGGGTTCAGGTATTCAATGTGCCATTGGACTGGTTGAGCACAGAGGTAGGATTAAAGATTGGTAAAGTTTTTAAGGAAACTCATAATGTGGTGATCGTTGGAGCTGGCATCCACGGTGGTAAAATCATGAGACTCTTAGTCTCTGTGGACCTTAATGAGCCCCTGCCTAGATGTGCCAATCTCAGGCTAGATGAACAAGCGGTAAGTGCGTGTTTTAAATATGAAAGATTGGTAAACCACTGTCATTACTGTGGCCTCATTGGCCATCTAGAAAGGTCTTGTGCCAAAAGACTGGAGGACATCAGCACCAAAACTCTCCATGAAGGTCAATACGGTCCCTGGATGAGAGCACCGGAAAACAATCATTGGGCAAGCCTAAACTCTCAGGGCAATTCAAGCCCTCAAAAGAATGACAACCCCCCTTCGCAATCTACTACCAACTCAGATTCACCAATACCAACACCTTCATCCCCCAAATTTGACAGTAACCAACTGCTCTCAATTGAAGGCTCACCCTCTCATCACAAAACTCTAGCATCAGAAGCCTCTACCTCACATTCGAAACCTACCACTACCTTTAACACCAAGGAACACTCTCCAATCCCACCTAAAGCACCAGTCACTCAAAGTGAAGACAACTCTCATATTTTGCAACTGCAAATAGCTAGCAAGGATATGGAAATAGAGAACTATTCTCTAGCTGCTCCTGATGGCCCTAAGCTGCAACTGGCTATAGAGGGCTCTCAAAATCCCAAGCCTAAGGTGTAGAAAAGAACAACATCAAGCCTTAGCAGGCTGCAAAGTCAAGGAGGCAAATATTCCAACAAGGAGGAAAGAACACCATCCAAGAGAGCTAGAGCAACTACAGAAGACACTAAGGCAGAAGATAACTCTACTCAGAAGAACACAACTGAGAACAAAAAGCAGAAAACTGAAGATTATCAGGTGGGGGTGGCCAGCCTAGAATCGCACCCAAGTGATCAATGCTAGCTGCGGTGTGGAATTGTAGAGGGCTGGGTGGGCCCTCTACAATTTCCCAAATCAGAGAGACCATTAAGGCTCACCACCCTGTTTTCTTTTTTATTTCTGAAACCAAAAAAAAATTAATGGCTTTGTCAAATCTGTGGCTAGGAAACTGAACTGTGATGGTAGAATAGCTATTGTAGACCCAGTTGGTTTAAGTGGGGGTCTTTTTCTTTTTTGGGATTCTAAGGTTAATGTTGTTCAAATCCAGAAAAAGCATTTCTATATTGCTGTTGAATTTTCTCTTGATTCTGCCCCCCCTCAGTGGGGCATTTTTGTTTACCTAAGTACTTGTAAGCATCTCAGGGTTTCTCAATGGGAGGAGATGGTGAATGACAAAGAGTTGTGGGGGGACACTTGGTTCACGATGGGAGATTGGAATGACATAAAAACTGCAGAAGAAAAGATGGGAGGACTAACGAGGAGCAATAGAATTTTAGAAGGTTTTAATGCTTTTATCAATAGTATGGATATGGAGGAACTTCCAATGACAGGATATCAATTCACTTGGTGTAATATGAGGGATGCTGAAGGTTTGGTTGAAGAAAAGCTGGACAGAGCTTTTGCCTCTTACAATTGGAATTATCAATTTCCTAATGCCACAGTTTCTAATAAGGTCAAAAGCTCCTCTGATCATTCTCTCTTACTCTTGGATGTGGGTCACTCAAAGCTCAAGGGTAATGCAAGATTCCACTTTGATAAGAGGTGGATTGGAAGGGAGGGGTTCAAAGAAGTGGTGGAAGCAGCCTAGTCCCAACACTCTGAGAGGACTCCACCCTGATTTTGTCAAACTGCTTATGGTATGCATTTCCACAACAACAGTCTCTTTCAAGGTGAATGGCAAAGTGAGTGGGTATATTTCTCCTTCTAGAGGGATTAGGCAGGGGGACCCTCTGTCCCCTTACCTGTTCATTATTGTTGCTGAGCTTTTATCAGCCATGCTCACCAGCTCCCAACAGCTAGGAAGTATTCAGGGTCTCAAGCTTTCTAAAGATGGCCCTGCTTTATCTCATCTGCTTTTTGCAGATGACTCACTGTTGTTTTCCAAAGCTGGAGTGGATTAGGCAAGACATCTCTTAACCTTATTGGAGAAGTACAGGCTTTTTTCCGGGCAAAAGGTTAATTTGCAGAAATCTGGGGTCTTTTTCAGCAGAAACACTCCACACCCTCTAAAGGACAGCATCTGCAGGGTTCTTCATGGAATTGTTCCTCATAGATCTACAAGGTACCTGGGGCTTCCCTTGGAATTGGGAGATCTAAGGTTGAAGTTTTTGATTACATCCTTGAATCTGTTAGAACAAAGCTGCAAAGTTGGAAGAATAAGCTCTTGTCCCCCGCTGGGAAGGAAGTTCTATTAAAATCAGTTATTCAGGCTCTTCCCATTTTCTCAATGACCTGTTTTAAAATCCCTGCCTCTATTTGCAATGAAATATCAAGGCTCTATGCAGCTTATTGGTGGAAATCTGGAGATCAGCAGGAATCGGGCATACATTGGAAGAAATGGGATAAGGTCACCATTCCAAAGATCAATGGAGGGTTGGGGTTTCTTGACATAAGTCTCTTCAACCAAGCTCTAATATGTAAACAACTTTGGAGGATAGCCACAAATCCTGACCTGCTGGTTAGTAAAATATTTAAAGATAGATACTTTCCAAACTGCACCATTTACAAGGCTGAGAAAACAAAGAAAGGATCATGGCTGTGGCATAGCTGGCTATCTGTGATGCCCCTATTTGCAAAGTGTATAAAGATAGAAATTACGGATGGAGCTTCAACCAGAATTGATGACTTGAACTGGGTTCCAAAGTTAAAGAAGCCAAGCCCCTCTCTGATTGAAATTGCAAGGGGGCATCTGATTTGGGTCAATGAGCTGCTGCAGAATGAAGGAAAAGATTGGAATGCTTGGCTGGTGAATCAAGTATTTGACCCTGAAGAAAGTGCAGCTATTCTTAATATCAGTACACTTAATCCAAGAAGACCAGACAGATGGCTTTGGGGGTTAGGTCCAAAAGGGCAATTCTCTGTGGCAAGTACTTACAAGCTCCTAGCTAGCCACAAGGTCAGTTTGTTAGACATCCCAGAAACAAGCTCCAGTAGCATCAAACCTAACAATCTGTTCTTGAGATGCTGGAATTTGAAAATCCAAGGGAAGATTAAGCACTTCCTTTGGAAATGCATTTCTAACACACTCCCAGTTGCAGTGAACTTGAAGAAAAGGGGAGTTGCTGTTGACTCGGTCTGCCCGCTTTGTGGAGAGCATCAAGAATCAGTTGAACATTTACTATTTCTGTGTTCAAGGGCTAAAAGGATCTGGAGCACCGCACCTGTGCAATGGGATGGTCTCACCCACTTATCAGACTCATTCAGAGCTTAGTGGAGTCAAGTCAGTGCTATAAGGCAAACTGAAGTGGTGGTTGATAGAATCCAGTTGTCCACCTATTTGCTGTGGTGGCTCTGGAAATCCAGGAACCTATGGGTCTTCAACAAATCTCTCATGCCTGACCATATAGTGGTAGCTGCAGCTCTTAAGGATTGGATGGAGTTTTCAGCTGTTGAGGGCTGCAGTTCTATTTAGGTTGGTTAGTTTTTTCTGGTGTTTTTCTTTTCTTCTTTGTTGGCTTTCTGGTTTTGGTTTGGAGGATGTGTTTTCTAGCTAGGCCTTAGGGCAGTGGAAAGAAGCATATACTCTTTCTTTTCTTTAGTTTGTTGAGGTTCTAGATGCTAGCCATAGTATCTCTCACTTTTTTGTTTAGTAGGCTTTGTTGTATTCGAACTTGGTTCGCGTTGGTTTTGATTATATATATCATCTCTATCGTTCCGACAAAAAAAAAAATAATAATAATTTAAGAAGATATTTATTTTATTTTTATACATCATATATATTATATGATTATTCATAAATTAAATTATAATATAAAAAATTATATTCGGCCACAAATGCTTATAGGGCTTTATATAATGATATATTTGTATTAGTTAATATGTATATGAATACACAGTTTTTAGTGAACTTGCATGCATTACTGATTAGACTCTTTAATTATGTCTCTATAGCTACCAAGCCTACCAATCTCGAAATTTTCTCTGGTATAATAAATCCTGAAAAATCATAACGATGCTTTTTGTCTTGAAGGTCTTCTCTATTTTCCGCCAACAGATATTACTCGATTCAAGCCTATAACCATAACAAATCCTGAATATCAAATCTTCAAAAACCAAGGTCTATAGAAAAAAGCCCACAAGGTTTTATCATCCGCCGACAGGACCGAAATTCCAAGGCTCCTCACCAAGTTTTGCTCTTTTGTCCCTTCAGGTAAGGATACACAGGCCAAGAAATATAATATTAGTCTGGAGAGTAATTTAGAAGATAGTTGGCCTACTCGTGAGTTTTAGCACGCTTGGATGTTGGAGCCTCAGCTTCTCTAATAGCATTTTCAACTACTTCATTTGTCGACTCCTTTTCATTGGCCTCTTTGAGCCCCTCTATCTCTATGCCCGACTTTTGTTGCTTCTCGAACATCATTTGAAGGTATCGCCCTTGTTCTTCTATTCGAAGCTGCAAATTTCTTTGGATCTACGAAAACGACAAATATAGTTAACCATAAAATTACGAATTACTAAATAATAAAGAATAAAAAACCCATTAAAATTTATATTCTCTATGTTGTATTGGACAGTAACATGTAAACCTACCAAATGAAAGACCTGATCAGGTGGCCTGATCATAGTTTCCTATAAGAAAAAGTAATACCTCAAGTTGTTCGTGAAGCCTTTTTTGGACTTCCATCTGCAACCGCAGAGCTTCAGTGATCTCAATACCCCTGTTCCGAAACCCGATGAAATTTGAATCAGCCAGAAAATGGGTTTTGTGCAATTTCGAGGGAAAACAATGAATTAATTTGCAATCAGGCTAAAGAATACATTTTTTTTAATTCACATTAATTAATATACTACGAGTTATAATTAGCAACAAGTAAAAAAACTCAGCTTACGTTTTCAAGTCCAGAGATGGAAGTTCTTCAATAGAGGTCGATTTTCTTTCCAAAGATTCTGCAAATAATTGTAGGCTAATTATGTAGGTAATTAAATAAATCCAAAATATACATCTGATACGCCAAAAGTATTCTTTTCGATTTCAAGGCGATAAAGTTCCAATAACAATAAAACGAGGGAAAGGGAACAGGAAACATATGAGGCGTACAACAGGTTGGTCTGCATGCGTCATTATCAAGAAAACAATAGGAATATGAAGCATCTTAGCAGTACGCTGCACCACATCAATGGTAAGAAGTGTCGAGCAAATGAAACTAAATCTCATCTTAGAGTGGTTAAATAAAGCCCTCTGTCCCAAGTTCATAAATTGTGAAAAGACACTAAGACAGACACAAAGTCATCACGCACCTTCTGTAGAGTCAGGTTTGTATCTAGCTGTGCGGTATTTCTGCAGATTAAGAAACAGATCCCTTTAGTTGAGAAAAATGATGCAGTCCATAATGAATTTGGGTCAACATAATATAATTGTATGCTCACAAATAGTACCCTTGAGATCTGACCTTATTCTATGTAAAAAGAAAAATCCCTTAAGTTGGATTCAGAGTTGTATTTATGGGGATAACTGTAATTACCCTAATATATATACACACCTGTAGATGGCTCTTAACATGATAGATTGTCAAGCCTTCGTGTTTCATTAACTTCAGGACACCCTTAGGAGTAGCTCCTGCAATAAAATCAAAGTGATTGGTGTGATTTTTCAAGGCTTGTAATTTTAAGCAAAAACGAAACCTACTTTCACTTCCACCAAGTTTGTTGACAGCCTCCACAAAAGACTCGTGAAGCTCGGGGGTCCAACGCATGCGCTGCTTTCCAGCAGAACAACTACTAGGTGAGGACTGAACAGCAGCATTGCATGTCCCTTGAGCTGCAGCTGGTGGCATATGGGGTTTCATCGATACACAACTAGTTGACTGTTTGGACGTTTGACACAATACCTACATTAGTAGAAAGAGAAACAGGTTAAACCAGTTCATGGTCTCTGTCGTGTAGATAGTAAAGAAACAATTATATCTATATATATAATATATATATATATATATATATATATAGAGAGAGAGAGAGAGAGAATACAAACTAGCCCCGAGTATTTTTTTTTTTTTTAAAAAAAATATGGAGGGAGGTGAGGTGGATGGGAGAGGTTAAGAAAATTTCAAAACAACACGTGAGGTTAGAATCCATCTTACACTTTGTCTAAACAGTTAATTAACATGAAAAAATCAGCTGATGTTCATCATATGATACAGTTGCACCCCTCAACTTTTCAGGGGTTTGTAAATTGCTACAAGTATTTTAAATATTCATGAAGTTTTGGCAAAGAAATGGGCAACCAACTTCAGAAAAGTTGGGTAAGTTTAGAAATATTTTATAGTGACATCAATTTTTTTGTAGCTCCATTAAAGGCCGGTACAAAATGAAAAGAAGAATCGATATTCAAGGGTCAATTTTTAAAATATTTAGAGTTAACTCGGCTTTTCTTCTTCTTTTTTTTTTTTTTTCTTTTTTATATTATCCCTATAAGAGACGCATCCAAATAGACTTAACCTGAATCATTACCTGTGGATCAGCAGCATTTGCATCAGCAAGAATCTGACTCCAATCAGAAGTCAAAGCATCATTATCACCTATAAGTTGATCGGCCCAATCCTGCCAGTCATTTGTTTTTTCGAGATCCTCAGCAAGTTGACTACTTGGAACCGTATTAGTTAATGGAAACTCCAAAAACTCAGAGAGTGTATCAGTACTCCAGGAGCCATTTATGTTGTCTCTATTATACTGGCACAATGCAGTTGACTCATGGACTCCAGCGTCAACGGACTGTGGTGCTAGAAATGAAGAGGCTGTATCTGTTGACTGAGTAACAAACGGGGATTGACTTTCTTGCTGTTGGTCGGAGGAAAAAAGAAAATCATTGGAAAATCGGGAGGATGACGAAAATATATGGCCAGCAACCCCGTTATTGGAAGGCAAAGATGAGTCGAGCCTCTTCTCTAGGAGAACATGCTGGGACTCGGAGTAATTTGGAAAATTTCTCTCTAGAGGAGTCGCGAAAACAGGCAATGAAGGACGTTGAGCTCCAGAGGCCCCACAATTATCACGCTGTCTTCCACCTGGCCTCTGAATGGATAAAGCTCGTTTTGTTTCCATTCTCAGCTGGTGTTCAATAATGACGCCTCCAATAAAAGTTGAAACAGGCTAATCAAGTTCCTCTAGTCACCCCTGTAACCCCACCATAAGTATAAATGTCCATTAAGTTCATAATCTAAAATGGAGGCAATATTCGCAGAATATCACAAGATCTACTGAAAGGAGAATGCACAGCAAATATCAGCCATCTTGCCACTCATAATGACAAATTGAAGTTTACTCATAGACTAGAAAGAATATGGACTAACATCACGAGTGAGATGCGATTAATGAAAAACATTAAGTAAATAACATATCTTGGGTTTCGCAGTTAGATAGTAATCTCAATCAAACATCTGAATACCGTTTTCCATGGCTAAAAGACTCGTAATTCTTCACATTTACAGCATTAACCATTTATTGGCTGATAAATATTTTTCCACTTGATAGCATAGAAAAAAAAAGGTTAACCAGCATATCATAATGCAAACACTTGCACATCATTGAATTTTCCTTCATCCATATCAAGCATCAGCTTAAATTCGTCTCAAATCACCTCGAAAAAGTCATCTGATAAATCCTACAATCCAAGCCACGCAGAAAAGCAATCGATTTACATGCATACCGAATTTCAGACAATAATCAATAAAAGAAAACCTCGAAATTCATACGAAGCCGACGAGGCTCATAATCAAAAGCAGAAGCAGTACCTTTCCAGAGGAGCAATTCATAATCATCACCGCACATAATTAAAGCAATAAATGCTTATTCAGATACAAAATCATGGGAAAGTTTAACCTGAGATTACGAGACAATCAACAGCCTACGGCCGGGCAAACTCCATCACCAAAATCAGAGCAAAACCATAGTTTTAATCGCAAACCAATGGTTGGCGGAGCTATTCACACGTATACGAAAGCTAGGTATACACGTGGCTGTGCGTGGATACAACGCGACCGTCGGAGAGGTGAAATCAGGCTCCGGCACCGGCGAGTTGTCGGATGAATTGAACGGTGATGAGTGCGCCTTTGGTTTTTCTTGTTCTCGGTTGTGTCTGCAATTCAGGTGTGCCTGGGCGCTGGCTGCTTTCAATATTCCAATCAACTTCTGTTGCATTTTTTATTATTATTATTATTATTATTATTATTATTATTATTATTATTAACTTTAACTTTGTAACTTGTATCATATGATAATTGATAACGATAGATAGATTTATTTAATTTATAGATAATAAATTTGTTATCTATTATTTTAATTTTTAAAGTAGAAGTGTTCATTATAAATTTTTAAACACATTTAAAAAGTTCTATTATTATTTTTATTTAACATGATATCAATCATCGGTAAAACTCTTTCGCCCTACATTATAATGCCTTATAACTCATCATGAATTTGTTTAGTTGATATATAATAAATTTATATTTCACTTTTTGAAAGATAACATAATTTTATTAGTTTATTTCATATATGTAATATGGATATTAAAATCAAACAACGTTAAGGTTAATTAGTTGATATATCATAATAAAAGTTGATTGCAAATAAAAGATTATTAAATATGTATGTATATAATTTAAATAAAATTATTATTTAAAATATATAAAATGAAAAAATATAACTACGAAAAGTTAAAAATTAACAAATATCTCTATGGACTTGATTGGCATAGGTAGTTTATCTACCAATAATAATATCGTGTTTGATTGTTTAGGTAATAAGAATTTCACATTTTCATTCTTGTGACGTGTTTAAGTATAGTTCTAAGAGCATTTTCAATTATCAAATGTAGTTGTAATTAATTATATTCCACATCAATATATTTAGCAATTGTCACAACTTTTCATCTTTCAATGCAAAATGTAATCATAGATGTTGTGATAATGTGGACATAATTAATGTCTACAATATAGAGAAAAATGTGATTTATTCACATTCTTCTCCACAATCTAGCTAACAAATAAAGAGAAGAGAGAGAACTATTCTTACTAATTCTAAATTATTTAATTATTTAATTATTTTTTACTATATTTTAATATTTGGTAAGTAGATAATATTGTAGTTAGACTACATTGTGCATTGGAGATTATTTTTAAATTTCATAGTTACAAACTTAACATATCTTCTACATGGTTCACAATTCATTTAATTTATTGACATTTGTCAAAATTTATTCTATAACAACATTAGATGGGGATGCTCTAATGCTCGAATATTGTTGTGGTAAATTACATTTCACATCAACATATTTGACCATGTCACAAATTTGCATCCTCCAATGCACAATGTGATCACAAATGTTGTGATGATGTGTACATAGCTATAGGGGTGCACATAAATCGGTTAACCGACCGGAACCGACCGAAACCGAAATTTTGGTTTCGACCGAAACCGAAACCGAATATTTGGTTCGGTTTTCGGTTTACATTTTCTTAAAATTTCGGTTTTCGGTTCGGTTTGGATAATATTGCTCGGTTAACCTAACCGAACCGAAAACCGATATTGTTCAAATAAATAATAAAGGCCCAATAATACACCCAGGCCCAACCCATATTTTTGTGTAGCACTTTCCAATATATTACCAAGTTCCATGTTAACTAATGGCCCAATAACCAATTTCATTTTCCTCTATACCCAATTTAATCTTTTCTGTGAAATCGTGCAGGAATCCATTTTCTTTCCACCTTAATCCAAATCACGAGGCAACGAGGGCACAACACAGACACAGAACACAAATCATTCATCTCTCATAAATCTCAATTTCTCTTTCAGGGGTCACAGCAACACATACACCCACTAATTTTCACACACGACACCTCAATTATTTTTCAATTCTTCCCCAAATTCTCTTCATTCACAAGGGCTAAGACCACAGATGTGAGATTGACAACGACTGGAGGCGATTTGCGGTGGCTCCAGTGCCGTCGTTCGCTAACGATGTCGCAAATTGTAACCTGAGAGCGACCGTCGGGCTCTGTTCGCAACCCCGATTTGGTCTGTTGTGGCTTGTCAATACTCATATCTGGCTAGACTGGCTTTTTTTTTTTTTTATCTCTGAATCCGGCAAGACTAATGTTGTATGGCCTCGGGTGCTGACCTGCTGCTAATGAGGAGCTGCAAGTTCGGCCACCGATAACCGAACCGATCCAACCGATAAATTTTCGGTTTGAAACCGAACCGAACCATAAATTTCGGTTCGGTTTTCGGTTTACAGGATTGATAAACCGAAATTTCGGTTAACCAAAATTTCGGTCGGTTCGATATAGCTAATGTCTAAAATGTAGAGAAGAATGTGGTGCATCCACATTCTAGTTAACCAATGAAGAGAAGAGAGAATTATTCTTACAAATTCTAAATTAATTAATTATTTAATTAATACTAGTACGTACCCCGTGTGATGCACGGGACAAAAATATTAAATGAGCTATTTTCACAGCCTTGTCCGTTTAAGTCTAGAAAGTCTAAAAAGTTATTATTTATTATCTACCTCTTTTAATCAACGTTAAGTCTAAAAAATTATTAAGCCGCCCTCTGGCAAATATGTATGGAATTATGTGTTCGTGTCTCATAAGTTACAAACATTATGAATAACATTACAGATTATTCATTCAAACTTTTTTTCATTGCAAATATATTAAAATAGTTTATATAACAATCATTAAATACCACTTTCAATATATTTATAAATAAAAAGTACATAAAATTTCTGGTGTGTTCAAATTTAAATAATTTTTGATGGGCTCAATTTTAAATCATCTAGACATTTGGTCAAACGCATAGGTGTGTTCAAATTTAAATCATTGGCATTTTGGTCGGTTGAAATTTAAATCATCTACCATGGTACAGTGATGTGTATTATATATATATACCAGTGTTTTCAGACCCGGCCCGGACCGGCGGGTCGACCCGGGACCCGGTCGACCCGAGGCCAGACCCGGGCCGGTTTGGTTAATTAGACCGTCTTGCATTTGGCCCGCTATTGACTCGGGTGACCCGTCCGGGTTTGTGGTGACCCGGCGACCCGGATGACCCGAATGGCCCGGTTTCTTTTAATTTTTTTCTCTGACCCCTGTTCCTATTGAGGTTAGAACGTAGAAGTTGAAACGATTTTAACCTAAAGCCCAAAGGAAAATATTTCTACTGATCTTTTCTCCCATCTTCTAATCTTTCGGGCGAGAACATAAACCATGCCGGGAAAAAGGAAAATCTTTGTGCTTGTCTATCCGACTCTCAAACATCTTGTCTTCATCACTAGTAAGGTATGAAGCTTCTGTAATTTTTTTCTTTATTCTGACTCTT
>CACSLK010012531.1:981662-1002033 GCA_902706635.1 Striga hermonthica
CGTTGACTTTTGCGTTGACCTGTTGCCCCTGGTATGCAGTATGTATGAAGTAAATATGCATCTACTACAATACATTTAAGATGAATTAAATATGCATGGGGTATGAATTACACATGCAGTCCTTATGAACTAAATATGTACAAATAATATCAACTAAGTATGCACCTGTTATTAACTAAATATGCATATGTTATGAACTTAATATGCATCATGAATGAACTAAATATGCAGCGAAAATATGCAATAAAATGTACATTTTATATAGGTAATTTATGATGCATATTTAGTTAATTTCCGATGCATATTTAGGTAATTTATGAAGCATATTTAGTTAATATGAAATGCATACTTGTTATATTTAAATTAAATATATAATTCCATATATACCGAGAAGGAAACTTTGTGGCAGACAAGCTAGCGGCGATAGCTTCTGGTGTCCCGGTTGGATTTCAACATCTTAGCTCTCCACCACTCGAACTCGGCCGTTGGTTGAATTATGATATTCAAGGCGTGGCTCGTCCACGTAAGGTGTTGATCTAGTACGTATCAGGCTTAGGCCTTCTCTTTGTACCAAAAAAAAAAAATTAAATATATAATGATGCGTATATAGTTAATTTATGATGCATATTTAGTTAATTCATGATACATATTTAGTTCTTACGAAATGCATATTTAGTTCATGAACATTGCATACCTAGTTTATTTGAGATACAATCATAATAATTTATTTGTGTAGATCAATAACTTATATTAATCAATTTAAAAGTAAAATTAAAATTATATAATAAAAATAATTAATTATTATATTTAATTTAATTGTATAAAATTTATATTTTATTGCATATATTCGTTGCATATTTAGTTCATTCATAATGCATATTTCGTTAGTAAAATGAGCATATTTAGTACATAAACAGTGCATACATAGTTGATATTATTGGTGCATATTTAGTTCATAAGGATGACATGTATAATTCATATCTTATGCATATTTAGTTCATATTAAGTTAGTATTATATGCATATTTACTTCATACTTAATGCATACTAGAGGTCAACAGGTCAACGCCGGAAGTCAACGATTTTCGCCGGAAGTCAACAATTTTCGCCGGAAGTCAACGTCAACGCCAAAAGTCAACGGTCAACCCCAGAGTCCATGGTCAATTGTCAAAATAATATTTAAATAATTAAAATAATAAAAATAAAGAATTAAGTAATAAAAGTAAAGAATTATTATTTAAATGAAGAGTTAAATCTTGGCCACACATCATTTACCAATCTAGTGGCCAAGAATGAGTCTCACATGCACACTTTAAATATGTGGACTCATTGGATCCAATTCCTATATATATATATCAAGAAAATGCTATAAAATATGTATAGAAATATAAAAAATCTTTGCAATAATTAAAACTTATTTTTATGTTGTTTTAATTTAAATTAATAATAATATTTATTTATTGAAAAATGTACTAACAATTTAAATGATTACTCTTTTTGTCTCTTAATTGTAAATCGATTTAGCTATATAAAACCGAGTATTTAGTTGGATTGTTATGTTTTTAATGTTGATTTTTTTTTTTGTAATCACATATTTTTAACATATATTATTTATTTTTCTTAAAACATGTGTCCATTTGGTTAGCTCTAATCAACAAAAATTTTATGCAATGTGATGCAAAAGTTCAATTTAAATCAATTTTTTCTACCAAAAAACTTATTTTTCCATAACTTATAAATGTTGAAGTTAATTATAAATACACTCTAATTTTTTTAAAAAAAAAAATAAATAAGAAAGCTTGAGCGTGATACGGATTATAAGTCTTTAAATACTTGATGGTACACCTATCGATATTTATATTTATAGTGAATACTTTTTTATATGAAGTGATAAAATAAATTGAGTTCGGATAGGCATTTTGGATGCTGCTATTAAAAGAGCCCTTCTAGCTATAGAAAGAGCTGACAAATGGCTTGAGAGAGACTTAACTCAGACTCAGGGAAAGAGATTAGTCTCTACTATTTTCGTGCCATGGAAGGTCTCTCCTGGAACCTTCGATCCTAACAGAACTTTCACTTGTTCAAATAACAATTAAGCGTTTCGACTAAAACTATAAGCTCGTTATTTAACATTTAAAATCGAACCCCCCTTGAGTGAAATTCCTAGATCCGTCACTGCATATACAGAGCTACATAGGGCCAAGGGCCTCCCTATTTTTTTTAGATCTGTATATATAATATATATATATATACGTATATATATATATATATATAAAATTTTATAAAATATCTATAGATATGCAAAAAATACTTACAATATATTTATAACTAAAACCTATTTTATATGCTATTATTAATAATATTATTTGTTTATTGAAAAATGTACTAACAATAATTATATTTTACATTTCTATATAGGTTATTGAGAAATATTTATAATGATTTACTCTTTCGGTTTCCTAATTGTAAAACGATTTTTTGATTATAAAATTGATTATTTAGTTGGATTTTTACGTTTTTGAATATTGATTTTTTACTTTTTTTTGTGTAATCAAATACTTTTAACTTTATTTTTTTTTTTTCTTAAAAACTGTTTATATGATTATCTCTCATCAACAAAATTATTGCAATGTGCTGCGAAATTTCATTTAAATTAATTTTGCTACATAAAAACTTATTATTCCATAAATTATAGATGTTGGGCGTAAAATATATATACATAAAATCTCAATGTTTTTGTTAATTTTTTTCTTTTTTTTTTAAAGTTTAAGGGTGATACGAGTACTAAGAGCATGCATGTTTGGATATAAAAAATTTGGTGTTGTTGGAATTCTTAGTTTGGTTCGGTTAGTCTTAAAAAATGAGGTATGATTAGTTGTTAGTGTGTATATTAAAATAATATTTAGAATAAAATAATTAAAATTGATTTGATGAAAAGTAGGAGAAAGATGATTGGAAGTGATGGTTAATTAAAATAATATGAGTGTATGAATAGGAATTAGAATTAACGTGTTATATATGAATGACTGATTGATATTATTTAATTATATTTATAATATCGATGATAATTAGGTTGAGTTAAAGTTGAGTTAAAAAAAGTGGTTGAGTTAAAATGTTGAATTTTTTTGTATGCAAACATAACATAAGTTTTTTAAAACTAGCTATTGTACCCATATAAATATTTATATTTATAGTGAAAATATATTTTTATATGAAATCTACATTTCGCAAAGCTCATTTTTTAATATTAAAAGTCGAGCCCCATGGGTGAACACAACTTGTCAATTAGAAAAAGAAAATGACCTGGTTACTATTTTTTCTTTTTCTTTTTTCTCGAACAAATACTAATATATATTCTCGAAATAAGTAATAAATGATTACAACACCTAACACCCGGAGAGTCCATAACAGTGTGCTCTCACTTCACAAAGGACTTAACTCAACAAAAGTCTCCCATAATACTCCACATGGGAGAATAGAGTACTCCCCACCAAAGGAAGACTAACAAAACAACACACCTACGAATACAATAAAAGCTCCCTCGCTCTTCTTGAACCCCCACACAACAAATGCCACACTACCGCCACACAACAACTGCCACACTACCAACACACAAGCCAACCTCCACAAACACAACCTAAAATAGATTACAAACCTAAAGCCCCCAAATCTAAAAACACCCATAAATCGAGCGTCTGGTTCGGGCTATAATTTGAGCTCCTAAAAGCTAAAAGTCGAAAGAGAGAGTTAACAACAACATGGAAGCCAACCCGAAAAACCTTGCCAGACGGGTTGCCGACTCCAACCCCGTCCCCAACCCTAGAAAAGGGAGGACGGCATGAAGGATTCCGCTTTCATTGACTACCAACAACAGAGTGCGATCGCTGTCAAGACCAGCCCATGGCCGGAGGAACGCGCCAGTGCAGCACAAAGGATAAAGGGGAGCTGGATCTTTGTACTTCTTCTGCGAGGGAGAGGGAGAGATATTCTTAATTTAGAGAGAGGATGTCTCTGACAAGTTACAACACCTTCAGCTTACTGTATGCAAAATAGTCTTTGATGACCTGATCATTAGCTCATAGCATATTGGATAGTTTATTGCATTAGCGGATAATTGATAGTAGACTATATTAGCATTTTGACTAGTAAATTTTATCAACTATTAGTAAATAATATTTTAGTAAATAGCGTATTATATAGCTATATTCGAAATTTCATGTTGATATGTTATTCTACAAAATCTCTCTTTTGAAAATGCTCTACATCGAGTTTTTCTTTTCAAAATTAGCATTTTAGGCTCAAAAAAGCTAATCAATAGGCTCTTTATCAAATAATATAATTAACTTATTTGATGGGTTAAGTCTATAAATGAGGTTTAATCCACTAATTTTTTACCAATCCACTAACTTCCTAACATGGCCAATATATGATGAAAGTTCTACAAAGTAACTGTCAGCTCTATAGCAGAGCTATACATAATGAATAAATAAGAGCAACTTTAGTGGTAGCGTTTGGCAAGGTTTGAGTGAAGGGCACCTACGGTGCATTTTTAAACAGCACCCACGGTGCCCCCTCCCCCACCCTTGGATCATGTTACTTAACATGATCCAAGGGTGGGGGAGGGGGCACCGTAGGTGCTGTCACCGTAGGCGCCCCTCACCACAAGGTTTGAAAGCCTATAACTATCAGCTTTACCATTATTCTGAGGAGGCATGGAGATAGCATTTTCAACACATGTTTAAAGCAACTTTAGTAGTAAAACCCATAACCCTACTTCTTTTGATTCCAGACGCGTCACCTAAGCCAAAACCTCATGTCCACTATTACATTACAAGTTTAATAGAATCCTAAACCTCAAAAATAAATTTCATGGGCCCCACATGTAAAAAAATGTTTGCGGACAAGAGTCAGATGGGTGCACATCTCTCTCACGTCTTTTTATCGCGTGTCACACACGAGTATGGCCAATTGCATTTGAAATGAGAGTTAATATGCATACTGCATTTTTCTTTCCCTTTATCTTAATTTATTTCTTTTATCTCATAGCTTTTGAGGAGGTTTGAGATTGCAACACGAGTTTACTATTTCAAACCTCAAACCTCTGCATTTTTATTTTTTCTTCTTTCACGCAACCAATTTAACCCTTTGTAAACTTCTTAGGTTTAGATTTTCAAACATTCAAAACCTTCCCATTAAAGATGCTCTTAGAAATCCAAACATCGATGAAGTTTAGTATAATAATATAATATATTGGCTATGTTTGGTTATTGGCGTTTCGGCCAAATCTTGGCGTTTTTTGTCCCTTTAGCTATTATGAAAGTTTGACCAGCTAACAAATATTGTTTGGTAAATTAGAGCATGCTTGTTTATAATTTTTTTTTTTTTTTGTTTTGATTGAGTTTTTGGTTTGAGTTGGTTAAATTTGAAAAAGTTAGTATGGTTAATTGTTAGGGGGTATATTAAAATAATTTTTAAAATAAAATGATTAAAATTAAATTGATGTAAAAGTAGGAGAGAGAAGATGTGATATGATGGTTAGTTAAAGTTATGTGAGTAGATGAATAATAAATTAAGGTTGATATTGTGTGTAAGAATAATTGATTGATATTATTTAATTATATTGATAATATTGATGATAGTGGGTTGATTGATTGATATTATTTAATTATATTGATGATAGTGGGTTGAGTTAAAGTTGAGTTAAAAAAATGATTAAATTAATAATAATTAGATTTTTTTAGATTGAATTTATAAACAAGCATCACCTAGCGGTTGATAATAGTGTTTTTTGTTCAAAAGCCAATTTCGAATCCGCTGCTTTTAAGTTTAGCAGTTTCAAATTGGTTTCTTTTTTTTTTTCTTTTTTTTTTGGGATACATGATATACAATCAAATTGATTTCTCTAATTATATGTTAAAAAGTGGACATTTTGGGAGGCTGTCTGTATACGACATTTATGATTATTATTAACATTCCACCATGCAATTGCATTTTTTATTTTATTTTAATATTTTATTTAAGAATTAGGCCCTTTTAATCTATAATGATGGAATAATAATTTTGATTTCTTGTATCCTTAATTATTTTGAAATTCTTGTTTTATTAGGGCATCTCCAATGGTAATAGTTATTACTAGCTATATGGTTAGCTGACGTAGATGTGAGAAATAAGAAAAATAACTATTTTAAACTATTGGACCTACATACTCCTCTCACATAATCTTGGGCTACGTGAAATAGATAAGCTATTTGTTAGTAGCTAGTGACTACTCTCTCTCTTACTTTTCCCTTGTCCACGTCATAATAGTTAGCCAAATAGCCAACCATTGGAGACGCCCTTAATGGTTGGCATGCTTAAAGGCCACTTTCATTAATTGTGTATTCTTACGTGAAATTTTTTAATTTCCAATATAACAAAATAAGTGAATGTATGTTATTATTTTATAATAAAGATATGTTATAATTCTTTATATATATTATTATTATTTGAGTAATTATATATTTATTACATTTGTTATTTTATTCAACTTATTAACATCAACCAACTAATTTTAACAAACGTTTAGCACAATCCGCTAATATAATTTGTCGGTCAAAACAGTCAATACAATCCGCTGGTCAAAACAACTGATATGATCCGCTAACAGCTAACCGCTAACAGCTGACTGCCAAACAAGGCCATTAAATGAAAAAGTGATAGGAGACATGGAATAATGCCAATGCATATGTCCATAGCACGACCGTGGCCACGGTCTTACCTTTTTTTTTTGAGATTGTGCCATTATTTTAACTTTTAATTGTCATATTTGCTTATAGTTTTTTTTCTTGTATTTTAATTTTTTTTTTCATTAATAATTAATAATCTCTAAAATTTGACAAACAATTTATATAATTTTTTGTACAACTATTATAAACCTACTCAGGGTTTAGTATTCCAAAATATTTGGAATGTTTGTACTAGTAAATCATTTTAGATATCCTTCATAATTCTCTCAAGTGGGAGGTCCGATTCCGTCGAGTGAGGGGTAAAATTCCGTCGAGTGAGGGTAGGAATTCCGTCGAGTGAGGGTTTTTCCATTGATACAGGTATTCCTAGAGAGGATTTCGCAGGACAATTGGGGTGGGATCTAGGGTTTTCTTGGGGAACTAATGGGGGATCGAGAGAGTGCGATCGATGCGGAGACTGAAATGTCTAATCGCCTTAAGAATTTTTCGCTAGCCGGAGTGGAAAACGAAGTTATTGACATTGCGAATACAGACATTACGGCGAGTGCTGAGGAATGTGGAAGGAGTTTGATGGGGAAGATAATTGGCAACAGAAGAGCATCACTGCTGGGGCTGAAAAGAACTATGGCGAGTATTTGGAGAACTCAACAGGGAATGGAGGTTCGGGAGATAAGCTTTAATTACTTTCAATTCATTTTTGAGAACCGGAGCGATTTGAAGAAGGTGTTACTGGGAACAAACTGGAGTTTTGAGAACCAGTATCTAGTTCTACAGGAGTGGAGGAAAAGAATTAAAGAAACTGATAGTGAGTTTGATGAAGTCTATCTATGGGTTCATGTGTACAATCTTCCCCTGGAATGGTTGAGTGTGGAAGTTGGAGTGAAGGTGGGAAGAGTGTTTAAGAAAGTGAAAAATGTGACGATCACAACAGCTTTAGGCGCAGGAGGCAGGATCATTCGATTGTTAGCTGCAGTGGATGTAACCAAAGCTTTGCCCAGGTGTACCACATTAAGATTGGGAGATCAGAAGGTCACAGTGAGCTTCAGATATGAGAGGTTAGTGAACCTCTGCTACTACTGTGGGTACTTAGGGCATCTTGACCGTGATTGCTCAGGTAAAGAAGCAGATATTGAGAAAGGGGAAATTAAGGTGGGGCAGTATGTGGACTGGCTTAAGGCAGGAGAAATCAAATCCTTTAATAACTCTGGACAATCAAGCCAGTCAGCAGATAAAGAACAAGGTAACTCAGAAGAGCAAAGGAATGTCCAAGGGAGTCTGGGCAGGACCAGTTCTGCCCAACATGATCTGGTGGAATTCCAAGGAGGAGAGGTGAGAACAGGGACAGTTAACTTAATCAAGAACCTCAGTATGGTAAAGTCCAGCTCTTCAAGGAAAGACATAGACAGGCAACAGGTTGAAGCAATGGGAGATAGAGAAGTGGTCAGAAGGGAGGATCAACTGATAGAGGAACAAACTTCTGGGAGGGAGCATGTGCTTATACCCACAGAGGAGATGGCTGATGTTAATGATGAGGATAAAAAACAACTCATGGTGATGGACTCTGAGATAGTCCCAGCTCCAAATCAACACTTAGTAGTCCAGAAAACTTGGAAGAGGTTGGGTAACAAAGAAGGCAGGCTCTTGAGAGAAAAGAAGGAGACCAGTGGAATCCAATTACAAGGAATGAAGAGGGGAAGACATGGTGGTACAAAGCTGATTACAGTGGATGAGGAAGAAGGGAGGGATGAAGGTGTACTAAAGAAAGCCAGAAACAGTCCAAAGAAGGTGGAGAAGGCCAGCCTCAAGTGGCCCCAGAGTGATCAATGAGAGCTCTGGTGTGGAATTGTAGAGGCCTGGGTGGGGTCTCTACAATTTCCCAAATCAAGGAGTCCATTAGGACCCATCACCCTCATTTTTCTTTTCTATCTGAAACAAAAAATTCAAATATGTTCTCTATGACTGTTTGTAAGAAGTTGGGGTTTGCTAGTAGAAATGTTATGGTAGCTCCTAGAGGGCTCAGTGGGGGGTTGTTGTTACTATGGGCAGAAGAGGTGGAAATCAAGAATATGATCTGTGACCAGTTTAGTATAGAAGTGGAATTCAGATGTCAGAGCAGTGAAAGCTACAGGAGGGTAATCTTTGTTTACATGAGCACAGATAAATTTACTAGGGAATGCCAATGGAGGGAGCTTGAAAATAGGAAGGGTGGTTGGGGAGATAGATGGTGTGCCATTGGAGACTGGAATGATGTGGCTAAAGTGGAGGATAAAAAGGGGGGAAGGCAGAGGTCTAAAGCTAGTCTGATGGGGTTCCAGAACTTCATAGCAAATATGAGAATGACTGAAGTTCATAGGAAGGGTTATACTTTCACTTGGGGCAATAACAGGGAAGCTGAGGGATTTGTGGAGGAGGCTCTAGATGTTGGGTATGCTTCTCTGAGATGGCTTCAGGACTATCCTCTCACTCAAACCACAACCATGTTCAAAATCTCTTCTGACCATCATATGTTACTTCTTGAAGATGAACCCCCAAACCAGCAAGTTAAGAGGAGATTCCAGTTTGATAAGAGGTGGCTATCTAGAGAAGGAGTGAAGGATGTTATTCAA
The DNA here is from genome assembly GCA_902706635.1 of Striga hermonthica. Classification (NCBI taxonomy): domain Eukaryota; kingdom Viridiplantae; phylum Streptophyta; class Magnoliopsida; order Lamiales; family Orobanchaceae; genus Striga; species Striga hermonthica. The sequence goes on from CACSLK010012531.1 coordinate 990,993, forward strand.
GCTGCTTGGGAAGGTCAATTGGGGGGACACCAATGTTCAGTCTGAAAGAGAAAGTGAAGAAGACCAGAGTGGCCTTGCTTAATTGGAGCAAATATTTCAGAGCTAATGAGAAGCAGCATAGAGAAAGGCTTTCTTTACAGCTCGAGGAGATGAGAGAAGCTGGGGGCCAGAGGAATTGGGAGGAGTGGGATGGACTGCAAAAGGAGATGGATGAGGCTAATAAATCAGAGGAATTGTTTTGGCAGCAGAAGGCAAGAGTGGAATGGCTGAGAGAAGGAGAGCAAAATACCCATTTTTTTCATGCTTGGGTGACCCAAAGGAGAAGAACCAATTCAATAAGCAGGCTGGTGACTGATCAACAGAGGATTTGTGAGAGCAAGCAGGAGATTGAAAAGCATGTGGAAAATTACTATACCAACCTTTTTACTTCAGAAGGTTCTAATGGAGGGGACAAAGTGCTGCAAAACATCCAACCATCAATCACAGAGGCTGATAATGAGGAGCTGGTAGCAGAAGTAGAAGATGAGGAGATTAAACAAGCTCTTTTCTCGATGAACCCCAGGAAATCTTCTGGCACAGATGGTATGCCTGCATTATTTTACCAACACTTTTGGCCATTGGTGAAGTCTGATCTTTGTGAAGCGGTGAGAAGCTTTTTCCAGTCTGGTCAGTTACTTCCTTATTGGAATCATACTTTAATTACTTTGATACCTAAATGTGCTATTGCTGATCATCTGAACCAATTCCGGCCTATTAGCTTATGTGTTGTGGTGTATAAAATAATATCTAAGATTCTTGCTGCCAGATTGAGAAATTGCATCCATAAATGTGTTAATGAAGCTCAATCAGCTTTTTTGCCTGGGAGGTTATTGACTGATAATGTGGTTATTGCTAATGAGGGGCTTCATTTCTTGAACCGACACAGATCTTGTAGACATTCTTTTATGGCAGTTAAATTAGATATGATGAAAGCATATGATCGAATTGAATGGTCTTGCATAAAACAAACAATGCTTCAGATGGGGTTTGATCCCAGTTTTGTGAAATGGATCATGGCTTGTGTGTCTACTGTCTCTTTTTCTTTTATTATAAATGGTGGCTCTTCTGGTTTTGTGCATGCTCAGAGGGGTCATAGACAGGGAGACCCGTTGTCTCCCTATCTGTTCATTCTGGTTTCTGAGATCTTATCTGCTATGATTACTGATGAGGTGGAGAGAGGGACTTTCAGGGGAGTTTCTGTGGCTAGGGGTGCCCCAGTTCTTTCACATCTCATATTTGCTGACGACTCCTTGGTTTTTTGCAAAGCTGATAAATACCAGGCTCAAGTGCTATTATCTATTCTCACCAGATATCAAAACTTCTCGGGGCAAAAAGTTAATACAGCAAAATCCTCCATAGTCTTTAGCAAGAACACTAATGCTGCAACTCAGAGGGAAGTTTGTGCTATTTTTCCTGGGATTCAAATTCAGAGATCAACTAGGTATCTGGGCATGCCTCTGGGGATAGGCAAATCGAAGAAAGAGGTCTTTGGCTTTGTGACAGAGGCACTAAGGAAGAGGGTAATCAGCTGGAAGAACAAATTTCTTACTGCAGCAGGGAAGGAAGTTCTCATTAAGTCTGTGCTCAATGCTCTCCCACTGTTTGTAATGTCCTGCTACAAGATTCCAGTGAGCATCTGCAAGGAGGTGGCTAGTATATTTGCACAATTCTGGTGGAGTAAGGGTGGAGAACAAAGCAGAGGGGTTCACTGGAAGAGATGGGAGCTCCTTACCTTGTCCAAAGATATGGGGGGTCTGGGATTCAAAGAGGTTGGATTATTTAATGATGCCATGCTAATAAAGCAACTCTGGAGAGTGATCACACAACCTCAGCTAATGATGAGCAAAATGCTTAAGTGCAGGTATTTTCCAAAAACATCAATCTTTGAAGCTAATATTCCTCAAAACTCCTCTTGGCTATGGAAATCCTGGTGTAAAGTGAGATGGCTGCTGAGAGAGGGATTACAGATAGAAGTGAGAAATGGAGCTTCTGTGGAACTTAATGATTTTAATTGGGTGCCTGGGATAAGGGGCAGGAAGATAACCCTCAAAGAGGGAGTAGAAGGGGATGTTTGCATTCATGAGTTAATGGAGAGGGATGGATACAGATGGGATGTTCTAAGGTTACAGGAGCTGGTGGAAGAGGATTGTAATGCTATTTTACAAATCAGCACCTTGAATAAGCAGTTGGAGGATAGATGGAGATGGAATATGGGTGCTCAAGGGAAATTTTCAGTTGCATCCTCTTACAAGTTTCTCCACAAGCAGAAAATGCTAGGCCTGGATCTAGCAGAAGGAAGTGGCAATGCTAAAAGAAATAAGAAGATAAGACAGAGGAGCTGGGGGCTTAACATTAAAGAAAAACTCAAACATTTTTTGTGGAGATGTGTTAATGATGTTATGCCTGTAAATGTTAATCTGAGGAGAAAAGGCATTGAGGTGGATGTCATATGCAGCTGCTGTGGGGAAGCTGAGGAAACAGTTGAACATGTCCTGCTTAAGTGCAAGAAAGCTAAATGGGTGTGGCAGCAAGCAATGGTTCAGTGGGATGGTCTGAAAGTTGCAGAGGATAGGTTTGCAGATTGGTGGGGCTATGTGTGTTCTATTAAGAGCTCTGCAGTTAATGAAGCCAGGATTGAACTTACAACTTATATACTATGGTGGCTATGGAAGGCAAGAAATTTATGGGTTTTTGAGCATGTGTGGAGACCAGAACAGGGAATTGTGAAATGTGCTTGGCAGGATTGGCAAGAAGGCTTATCTGTGAAGACATCTCATAAGACCAGAATTCCATAAATAGGTCTGCTAGGCAGTTCAGTGTTTATGTGTATTTTGGTTCTCATGTGGTAGTCTGGGTTTTTTCTTTTTTTTTTTTTTCTGGTCATTGTTTGTCGTCTTGTGATTTCTAGTAGGGGATGGTTGTGATCATTGTAGGGCTCAGTTGTATTCTTCTGCCTATGGTGGTTCTATTCTAGGTTTTTAGTTGTTATTTAGCCTACCTTCCAGGTAGTGCTCTCTGGTGTAGCCCTCGGCTGTTATGTTCTTGTATCAAACATTTTTTTTTTGTGTTATGGAGAATGTCTATCGTTTGGAAAAAAAAATCATTTTAGATATCAATTTTAGTGAATACTTATAAATTTATTTCCTAAAAATTTTATTTTTCACAAGTGAAATTTTTATTATGTTGTATTATTTAGCACCTCATTATGATTTATATATATAATAAATATATCATTATTAAAATATGAGTTAAGGTTTTAGTAAATATTAATTAAATAGATGTGCCTAAAGGTAATTTTAATTTTACTAATACTTTTAAAATATGAAAGTATAATATTAAACTTCCATGGCTATATTTTTTTGCCTTTTACATATGTGTAATATTTTATTATATTCTAAGTACACTTTCAACAATTTTGGGAAGATAAAAATTTATTATTCCTATTACTTTTTTAACTTTTTATACTATTTATTTACTTACAAAATATTTTTTTGAACATGTATTGTCACCTCAAAATAAAAGGCTGATGCATATCAAGAAGTGTGTTCCTTCTGGTGCATCTATCATATCATGATTCCACAATTTTTATATATTTTTTTTTTTACAAAATAATGGAGTGCAACTATATATTTAAAAGTTGATGTTGGCATACTTTGAGTTGTCACACATCCAAATAAAACCTGAATTTTCACCTTCATATGTGTGAGGATAAGCTCCTTGATTTATGTGATAGCAATGTTATCTTCAATTGTCTATATGCAAATTCCCGACTATAAAAATATGGGTTGATTTGTGTAAGTCTAAAACATACATTTCATTTTGGTGTAGAAGTGTTAATGGATAGAAACCCAAATTTTCTAATTTGAACATGCATAAGTTTTCTGACAATAGCCAGTCTTCAGTAAATTCTCATTATAGTAGGGGTATACCTCTTGTACTTGGCCAATTTCCTGCAATGCAATTGAATTTCCAATTTTAAAAGTTTTCATATCAACCAATTCCTTCATTTCCTATATCCCAAATTTTAGAACTTCATGTCCACCCTCAACAATAAAATGCGATGAACATGATGTGGCCAATGACATCCAGTGTGGAAGGCCAAATTCACTTGGCACGCCTTTTTAGCATGGTAATTTCAATATGAGTGGGCCTACCGGCTCAAAAGATCCCCTAGGAGCTACCACGAGGCTATAGATTGAAGGCCTTGACAATATTTGTCTTAATACGCAGACAAAAAAATAAAAATAAAAATAATTAAGGAACCTGAGCCAAAAGACTTGGGAAAGCGTCGGCAATATCGTGGACACATGAGCAAGATATTTTGCTTTGTCGCACATTTTGTACTGTCTCGAGTGATCCGATCGTCAGTGTTCAACAAAGTTCCGAAGGCTTCTGGAAACGAATCACTCAATATTATAATGAAACAACTCAAGCTAGAAACTTGCTTGAGAAATCCATGGATTCAACAAAATCTCACTTCTATGTTTTCATGTAGATTGTCTTAAATTTAATGCATCCATGAACATGTATCGTTTTGACCAAAGGAGTGGTGAAAATAGTGTTATTGTATTACAAAATGCATTAATAGAGCGGAATAGTGAAAGAAAAGGAAAAGGAGCCTTGAAGTGGCTTCACTGTTGGGAGATTCTAAAAGATAGTCCAAAATTTCAAGGGACTGGTGGAGAAATTCGTGGAGGAAAGATATTTAGAAAATCAGAGTCGGGAGATTACACTTCTGGATCTAGCCAAGATGTGTTGCATAATGGTGATGACGATGAAAGATACTTGCATCGCCTCATCGGCCAGAATGCAACGAAGCTGCAAAGAGAAAAGGGAAAAAGTGGCATAAGGAGTAGCATTAATCAAATAGCAGAACGTATGTCGGATGCATTTAGACAAATGATGTATGCACGAAAAACAACAGTAGAAGATAAAACATTGGTACGCATGAAGTCGTGGAAAACCATAGAGAAATGCTAAAGGAAGACACTTCAACTATGACTGAAGAAGAATTAGAAGCTCACTATGGGCTTCCTGCAGAATTGAAAGAGGAATTGGGTCTCAATTAAATTTCACAATGTATTTTATTTTATATTCTCGTACTTTGTTTGAAAGACTTTGCACTGTAATTATTTTTTATGTATATGTGACGTCTTTGACTTTAATGTTTGTAATTTTGTTTCACCTATCGTGTTCAGTGTCTCTAACCAACCACATTTAGTATATTTTAACAAAATAAATGTCCACCAACCAAATTAATTGATTTTGTTCACGTGGTTCCAACCTACCACTTGTAAGATGTGAGTTGAACATCTTATCTTATCATTATAAAATGAAGTATTGTGTGGATTCATTTAGACGCCACCACCTTCAACAAACAATATCATTTTTGCTTCTTATTTTACACTTCTTTTCCTCAAGTATTTGTTTTTTTATTTATTTTTTTCCTTTTTTTTTTAATTTCCAATAAGATGTCTAGACATACTAATGACAGAGTAGCATATCGTGCATTCTTGAAAAATATGTTTGATGATTCTCTTGCAAAGGTTGAATTTTCCCTAATGGAGACAACTATTAATGAGTTCCAAGAGGCCAAACAAGCTGAAAATTCAACAAGGCAAGAAAGGCGAGTAGTGCACTAGGATCGTGATGCTGGACACACTTTATTTGTAAGAGGTTATTTTGCTAACGAGCCTACCTATCACGAGGAATTCTTTCATTGTTGATTTCATATGTCTAGATGTTTATTTTCCCGTATTGTTGATTCTATTGAAAATCGTTCTAATTACTTCAATAGCAGAGAAGATGCAACTCGTGAAAAAGGTTTGACACCTATTCAAAAGTGTACCGATGTTATGCGCCAACTGGCATATGGAGCACCCGTCGATCAGTGTATTGAATACTTACGCATGTCAGAACAAACAACAAATAGAAGTCTCATCGAGTTTTGTCGATATGTGCGACAAATATTTGCAACCCAATAATTGCATTCACTTGATGATGCCGACATTCAACAACAACTTGTATTACATGAAGGCAAGCATAGTTTTCAGGAATGTTAGGGAGTTTTGATTGTATGCATCGAGAATGGAAAATTGTCCAGCGGGTTGGCAGGGCTCATACACTCGAGGGGATCATGGTGTACCAATGATAATGCTTGAAGTAGTAGTCTCACAAGACTTGTGGATCTAGCATGCTTTTTTTGGACTCGCATGCCTTTTTGGACTCGCTGAATCACAAAATGATATTAATGTGTTACATGAGTCTCTACTATTCAACGATGTTTTACATGGGGTAGCGCCGGAGGTAAATTTTACAGTAAAGGGAACTCATTACAGAAAAGGTTACTACGTAACATATGGTATTTATCCAGAATGGACAATATTTGTGAAAAGCTTTCAGTGTCCAGAGGATCCAAAGAGAAAAAAAGTTTAAGCAACGACAAGAGGCTATAATAAAAGATGTTGAAGTGCTTCTGGAGTGCTCCAATCAAGATGAACAATTATACGTGGTCCAGCTCATTTATGGTACAAAGAAGATCTTAGTGAAATAATGTTATCGTGTATTATTTTACATAATATGATAACTGGAGACGAGGGCAAGGAGGCAACCAATTGGTCTAATGACGATGGTGAACCACCTATTCAAACCATCAAGGACATCCAACAGATTGTTGTCGGTACATGCAAATAAGAACCGAAGTGCAAGACAAACATGTCCATCATCAACTTAGGCATGACCTAGTTGAACATATATGAAATGAACCTGATTATTAAGAGTATTACATCGATCATGTATGCAAATTTTATTTTTTATCGGCATGTAAGTTACTATATTTATTATTAGTGTAAGGTTTATGTGCAACAAAATTTTATTTATTTATTTACTTTTTTGATATTTTAATCTTACATTATATTCTATCATGATATATGATTAATATGTCATTGTAAAAATTAATGAATAATTTTTTTTAGTGAACACTACGCCAAAAAAAGCATCAGATAACACTTTTCAAATAACGCTTTTTTAAATAAGTGTTATGTAAAAAACATGTAACCTTTAGATAACATTTAATTTAATAAGCGCTACAAGAAGAGTATAAATACATAACGCTTCTTTTATAAGTGTTATATAAATTATAACACTTATTCATTACATAACACTCCTTCTAAAGTGCTATGTAAGTTATAATATTTATACAGTATCGCATAATATTTCGTAATATTCATTTCCCGCTCCCACGTACATTTCTTCATATCCATTTCCCGCTCCCACATTATATAGACAAAAGTTCAATTTATAATAAATACATGAAAAAAAAAAGAAAAAAAAAAAGATCCTGCGAACACGCCATAAACTGAAAAGAATTAATCGAGAATTTTAAGAACCCTACTTCTCGGCTACTGCAATATGAACAACTCTCGACGAATTTCATCTTCAATCGAGTGCAACAAGAACAATTCCTGCAGTATTTCTTCAATCGAGCAGAAGAGGGAGACCAAGGGCAACGAGAACAACGTACTGATTAAGGGTAACAAGAGAGGTTTTGAACGATTGTTATGTGGCTGATTGCAGTTCTACATGTTTAGATAATATGAGCTCGGTTATGGACCTCCTCTGTTTTGTATGGTATATATTTCATTGTACGATTTAGTATGATTTCCTCTGTGATCTTTGACGTTTCTTATTCTGATGGTGATGGTATAAAGTGTGCATATCCCTAAGCTCGTGTAGGTTGAACTGATTGAATGAATTGGGATCAAGGCTCAAGAGGTGTATCATGCTGCTCATTTTTCCTTATGTTGTGAAATATAATGATGGTTTGTTGATTCTCAAATAATGCTCTGGATTCTTGGAATATAATGATGGTTTGTGGATTGACATTTAGCTCTGATTAGTGTGTGTTTATGAGTGTGTGTGTGTGTGTGTGTGTTGGTTTAAATAATTGTTGATCTTATACTGGCATGGGAATAATGTTGGGAAGATTACGAGTATTATTTATTTCGGCTTTAGTTTTCTAGTTCCAATAAAATATATGTACTTGTTAGCCTGATTGATTTCATCTTAAGCAGATGCTCTATTTTCTTCTTTATGTTGAAGTTTTTGATTCCATAATACCTGGTGTAAGTGTTATGAGTTAAGTGGTTTGTTGTATTATGTGCTTGCAGGAACGATCTTCTTTCAGTGTTATGAGTTATTATGTGCTTGCAGGAACGATCTTCTTTCATGGGGAGTGATTGACTTTTTTTTTTATTTTAAAGGCAGTAGGCTCATGGTGATTTTTATGCTTTTTTGTGTTTATAATGCTGGTAAGTGTTATAAGTCTTTACAGTAGTTGCACTTCTATACGTTGATAATACTCAAATCATTCTTTATTGGGTTTCAGTTGTTAGGACGCAGACGTGATATTGAGGGGCTGACTACAATACTAAGCTTTATGCCCTTTTAGGCATCATTTCCTTCTCAACATGTTTAGAAAGGGAACAGATTGAAGTACCAGTATGAACATTCCATACCTTTACTTCTAGCTTTCCACATTTTCACCTTACTTACATTGAAATTAGTATTTAAGCTGGACAGTAATCCACACAAAATGTGGATTACCGTTGTAGTGTGCAGTTTGCATATGCTCCTCCACCGAATTTTGCGCAATGTAAATTATTCTGGCCAACATTATGTTCTCAAGCAAGTTCTTTTGCTTATAGATATACATGTTCTCAATGGAGTGTTATACAAACATCGGATGAACCAGGCCCCACTCAGGTACAAAATATGTTGTTACTTTTCAACTCATAATATATTATATGGATGCTAACCTCTTCATGCTCATTGACTATTTGACGACTGTAGCAACGAAGGATGGCGACTTTAATCTCTAATCGCTTGAAGATACTCGGCTGATCTTGACGCGCTGACAGAACGAATAGGGGATGCACTCTTTATCCTCCCTTAAGAGGAAGGGAAGGGTAAATGTAATTTAGAAGCCTGTCTTTCTCTCTGCGGGGATACCATGCCCATTACGGGATACGATGTGTCAAAGAGCGGATGCTGTCCATCTTTGAAGGAAGGCTGCTAAGACCGGATATGCCGAATCTGACCCCTAAAACAATCTAAAAAGACCTCCCAAGACTAGCAAGGATATGTTAAGCATAGCAGTAGGGTAAACAAGAACTAGGGAAAGAACCCTTAAAATACGTGGTTTGATACCCAACGAACGAAGCGAAGTGAAGAATGACTACAATCATTTTGAAAAGTATTAATTTATTAAAGTTCTGGAGTGTGTTTGTTCATTTACATTGAATGGCTTATCAATTACATCAATCCTTCAATACATTTATATATTTGTTGGAAGATAGATATTGCTTATCAGTAATAAATTCATGAAAAGTTTTTTAAAATAGTTTGTTTTTTGTAGGACCTAGGGAATAATTTGTTTTTTAGAAGTAAATACTAAATGTAGTATCAAATGTTTTCATTTTTTATAGGATACATTCGGTGCTGTTGGCTATCAATTTGAAGGCAGAGACCATATACTATTTGGATCTTATACGCAAAGATCGTGATCAACATATTGCAGATGTGTTTAACATGTAAGTATATGTGGTTGTTACGGTATATTTGTATTTTTTTGTTTTTCCTAATCTTTTTGTTTTTACTAGATCTACGAGTTTTTCGGTCTCAAGTCGGGATGATGGCCTCCAAAAATAAATCAAAGAACTTAAAATGGAAAAAAAAAGTTAAGGTACTTCAAGATGTTATTTGTGATTGATGTTGATCTATATATGCACATACATAAATATCTGCCTTTTCTAGTGTCCCTACCAAGCTAACAATGTGGACTGTGAGTGTTACGTTGTGATGAAATGATAATCCCAAATGAGGTAAGTGAATTTAAGCTCTTTTCTTTTGTCATTATATTACACAATCATTTTTTGATATTTTGGTTAAACTGTAATTAATAATGTTATATTTCTTAGCACTTTCCTTTTTATAAATGCGTTCAATTATCTGAGGAGCGTAAATGAAGTTCGAGAAGAATGGGCTTAAATATGTTCTTCGGAGTTGTGTAAGATAAAAACCTACTAGTGTTGATTCGTTTTCTGTTATTGTTATGTTAAATTTCAAACTTATTACGAAAAAGAATCAATAAATAATGATTTAGATTTTTCTTTTCAATTTATAATAATTCTGACAGATACATACATGCCCATTATTTTCGTACTTAACAGTGTAATTCGTTATACTCATAGTACATTTTATTTTATATCATGTTTATAAGATGTGATGAAATGGCTTAAGTTCGATATCAATATATGTTTAACTTTCGCGATGCCATCAAAACTTTCTTGGTCAGGATATTTGCTAATAATTGGTGAATTCTTTAGTAGGAATATTAGTTGTTTTTCTTGATTTGTTGAAATTAGATATACAATTCTATCATGTTTTTGTATTACATTATTATTATGTACATACACGAATACAATGTTAAAATTGGTGGATTGTGTTAGTTTTGTTATATTAATGTTTCAGTTGTTTTCTTGTTGGTTCTTGCTTCTTGGTACATGAGGTTTATGATTTAAGTCAATTGGTTCGTGTTTCCTTGTACAGGGGGTTAATCAATACAAACACAAAATACATAAAAAATAAATTACGCATGTATAACGCTTGTTTAGAAAAATGTAATATATTGTCATCATCTTAAATAGCACTTCTGTTAAAAATGTTATCTAATTAATATTATAGATAACGCTTAATATAAAAGTGTTATGTGGAAAAGTTCTTCACATAACACTTAGTATAAAAAGTGTTATGTGAAAGATTATTCACATAACGCTTAATATAAAACAGCGTTATGTCAAAGGTTCTTCACATAACGCTTAATATAAAAAAGCTGTAACGCCCCACTTTTATTTGCCGAAAATTAGGATAAATTTTTCAAAATTTATTCAAAATACTTGAGGCGCTACTCTTTTTCCAAACCAATAATCAATACTTACCAATC
>CACSLK010012531.1:1031985-1052762 GCA_902706635.1 Striga hermonthica
AAAAAAAACTGACTTACTCCATTTGGACAAATTACAAAAACTATCCTTGACAGAATCCAATTTGCAGAAAACAGAAATAAATATTAATGGGTCATTTGTATTTTCAGACTCAAATATTAATGATGAACTTGTACTCAACACACACATATAGATATGATGAGCTTTTAAAATATGCTCATATATATAGATATATGTTAAGGATGGATGTCAAGGATATGTTTGTAATTTTTAGTACTGCCCCAAAACGAACGCGTAAATTTCATCCCAACTCGAAACCGTATAAAGAATATTAGACGTACCCTTTGTACTAAAAACGCCATCTTCCGTAAGCTCTCTCTGTTTACTTACTAAACCAGAGAATAACGGGACAAACGAGACGCCATAGTGATTTCCCAGCTTCATTAGGCTTGTTCCCGAGCCAATGACGATGCCAATATCTGCCTCTAACAGACAGAGCAAGTCACCAACGGAGCCTCCAATGTAAACTGTGGATGTCTTACTATTATTTGTGTCCGGTTTTGCAACGTCGTTAAATGCACGAAGCTTGTCCATAGGTGATTCCATGTTTGTGATCATGTTGCCCGTGGAGATAGATTCTTCATAAACTAAGTCGTTGGAATGCACGTTTAACATAATTTGCTCATCTGTGTGGGGAAAAAAATAAAATCACGATTGAATTAGTGACGGGTAAATTACAAAATTTGTCTCATCGTAAGGTTTGAACTAATAATGAAGATTTCTAGCTATCTTTTGGGATGACGAGTACAGCTAAAGGGAGTATAAACAGCTTCATAAGAACATTTATGTGTGTTTAAAACAAAGGAAAAGGCAAAAGAATCAAACTTTTGCAATTTGTGACATTAAAACAAATCATGAGCACTTGTTTAATTGAAAGAAAATTGGACTTTCTTCGTCATAATACTGATATCCAAGGAGTAATTATGGTGACTAATCCAAAGCAATTTCTATATTCTCTTGAGATAGTTGCAAGAACCCCGGCAAATATAAAGAAACGTGGATATTTTATTTATTATTATTTTTTTTTTTAAATACAAAGTATTGTGATTACAAACCTGATGAAAAAGCAGACTTGATAAGATCACCAGACCAACAGTATGACAGCACATGAACATTCATCTTGGGATTCTTACTTTCCTTCAAATCCTCAAAGAATCTTTTACATCCTTCTTGAAAAGCCAGTTTCTCGCCAGCTCTTTTAATCTCCGCTCGATTTAGACCTTTCAACACATTACTACGGACCATTCTTGAGGTTGCTCGTTTCTCGACTTCCGATATTTGCTCAAGTGCTTTGCATAGACCTTCGTAATTGAGTCCATTACCTGCAAATAGATTAAAAAAATAACAGTTAAACATTTTGTCATCCCTATCAACTAATACAAGGTAAATTACAAAACGATCTTTAAAGTTCAGTCTAAACATTCGAATTAGTTAAAAGTAATGACATCAGCAACTTTCGGCCTGCGGAGAACACACAAGACAGAATCAAACATTACTTTTGCCTTCTTTTCGTTAAGTAGATAGTCGAGGGAAATGTTGTAACTCGTAACTAACCCACATATAGGATAAATTTGAATCGATAATTAACCAAACCTCGATTAAATTCCCCGATTCCTGCTTCAACCGACAAAATTTTATCAATGCATTGCTGATATTCTTCCACATACTGGCTGAAAAGACCGTTCCATGTCGACCGAAGATCCTCAGACTCACAAACATCGGCTGTCGCCAGTATTGCCAGCTCAGCCAATAGAGCAGAAGAGTCAATGGCTGTGCACGTCAGGTCAAAGTCGCAAAAAATGACAAGATTGCCCTCCTGGCCGGCATAATTGGGCTTGTGGAGACGAGAAAAGGGGAGTATGGTTTTCTGAGCAACTTGTAGAGACCATATGAACTCTAACTCGAGCTTCATGGCTCGATGGTAAAGCCTTTCCACCACATCTAATTCTTCCCCAGTCAACGATACACTCAATTTGTCGAGCAAGTCCTCAATGCTTGATGCCGATGCCTAAATTTAAGTTGGAGCAAGAAAATGCCACCGTTGGGAGAGTTTTATTTTCACGAGAAAATAGCCCAAAAGAGAAGTAAGAAAAAAGAACCACTATATCAATGTTAATCACACAAAGTACAAAAAGAACCACTATATTCATGTTTTGGTGTATTAGTTGAGCAAACAAGAAATGCGTAATTATCTAGTAAAATGAAGCTTTATTGAAAGTACGGTTTCCATATTAGTCAATTGCACAAATTACCGGTGAGGTTGAGACTTCAGAATACATATATATATATATATATGCAAAGTAAAGGAAAGAACATATCATCTTGATTACTTTCTTCCCTATTTTTACAGAATGCAGACTCAATACGTGATACTTTAATGCAGTATGTGTAGTTTGGAAAGATGATTCGTTTAATACGTGATACTTTAATGCGGTTCCTTTTGGTCATTTACCCTGTTTACAATTTCTTCATCTAAAAGTTAACAAATCCCAAGCATTTATTTATAAGGACACATTAACATCATTGATCGACAATCAAGCATCATCAAACAAACCTCGAACTTTTGAGAGGATAAACTGTCTAGCCACTTTTTGTAGACGTGATTACTCTCCTTGGGGTCAAGAAGAGCTAGGATCTCTTTACTGATAAAAGAATAGAGCCTCATGCATGGAGAAATCACGCTCAGAGTGTAGGCAGCAAGTTTAGTCTTCTCAAAAGGCGTAACAATATTAACAGAGAATTTCTCTCCCACGATTTTACCCGAGGCTGTCTCCATCAAGAATTCCGTGTATTTGGCTGTTGCATCATCTCGAGAACACTCTTTGGGTGGCTCAAAGCCCCACTCCTGAAAATTATCAACAAATAAAGTGATTTTAGAGCACGTCTGTGGTTAATATGGGTTGTAGCGAAAAGTTTTCCCTAAACGAAAGAAAAAAAATGCAGGAGAACAAGATTGTGAGAAAGATCCAAAAATAATGCTCCGAAAAATGTAGCTCATATTTAGCTCTGGGCTACTGAGTCTCACACATATTGATCTCTTTGTTCTTACAAAGATAGAGCTTACGAACAATCAACTAAACTACTCTTTTGGATTAGCCATATCACAAGAAAATCCCACTATATTGTTAAAATTGCAAGCACCCCCTTAATTTGTGTTCGTTCCCCTAACTAATACGGAACACCTATCGCTTATTCCCTTTGAGGGACGCGGACGCAATTTGTAAAAGTAAAACAAAATTGCCAAGGGTGCATCTTCCATATTTCTTTAGGCCACACTCAATCAGAAATAGTTTTCGTAACATCGTACGATGAAAAATGGGAAGATGAAGTATAAAGATGTTTGATCCATTACAGATATAAGTTTATCTTGATTCCTTAACCGTTTCAAGACGCGCATTCTCAACTTGCCAATGGCATCCTTGTCCTCATCATCATCTGCATATTCCTCTGCTAGCTCATACCTGCACGGGACGCGGCAGCAATCATAAACGATTTTAGGTGCGCCCGTAAAATACCACAACAAGCTCTAATATTTCTTGGATAAAATGGAATTGTTTCGTTTCATAGGCTTTTCACATGCATCTAACTAAATATTTTGCAACTATTCTTGTAATCCAGACAAATGCTTCTGTGTGCTACTTTTCAATCAACAATTCCCCACAAATTACTTCTCCCTTTTGGAATTGAAAACCAAACCTGTCCATAGAAAGGTTCTATCTATAGTACTTTTTCTCAGCTGTCACCAAAAAATAATCTGCCATAACTACTAAAAAGAACAAATTATACTTGCAAAGAATGGATTTTTTTTCAAACAGCAAAACATCAATATGATCACAAAACACAGGCACACACAACACACACACACACACACACACACACACACACAAACACACACACACACACACACAGAGAGAGAGAGAGAGAGGATTTACGCGCGAGCAAAAGATTGAAGAAAGTAGACATCCTGAGAGACGCAGTGAATGAAGGAATTTGGGTCCAAAGTGGCTGAGCCCAGACAAACTACAAATGGGCTGTAAAGGGCTAAAGCCCTTACATTTTGGAGCTTCTTCCATAGCCTTTTGGCTATTCCCTCAGAACCCACCATCTGCAAACTGCCCATCTTCCTCTTTTTCCCTCAGAATCGACGAAATGAACTAATGTAAGAAAAAAAAAAGATCACTTTTTTTTTTTGGTTTTCTTGAATGGTTGGTAGCCTTGGGACACCCAGACACGTGATTTTGATCGACAAGAGTGAAAAACTATAATAAAATATTATGATAAAACTACAGTGTCGTGTTCTTTTTTTGAGTTCTAAACCTTATTCTCCACGAGGACCACGATCAATGCAACTGTATTTATACATGTATTGAAATTCTTTTTTTATAAAGTCCAAAAGTGCAGGCAAGGAGGACAAATGCGCGTAAAACTCCAGAAAATATTGGGAAAATAGACTAGGTCACTAGAGCAGAAATGGTCTCCAGAGAGAGAGATTGTGTGTGTGTGTGAGAGAGAGAGAGAGAGAGAGAGATAGGGAAAGGGTGGAGGGCCGGCGGTCAACTGTGTGTGTTTTGGTGATGGAATTCTCGTGAGGCGGCGTGGTTATGGAGGAGCTTTTAATGTCATGGACAAGTTTCTCAAGACCTCCAACAATAGCAAATATTTTATGGAGCATCAGATAATTTTCTTATGGAGTCATCCATCAGTTAATATATTGACATATGTCTAAATTGTATTTATTGTGGGATACGTTTCAATACAATATTAGTGAATAAGTGTCGATTGCTCCATAAGCCGAGCCATCCGATGGCTCCATAGGGAAACTGCCAACAATTGACTTCACCAACATTGCATCTATACAACTTTAGCCAAATTTTTGACTTGGCTTTGTTTTGTAATAAAACACGTTCGTTCTATGTAGCGATTTTTCTCCTATGAGACCCCTAGTTCTAGAAATTGGATTCCTCACTTTTGTTTCTATCAGGTGTTCTTGTTCCTCTTGTGTTTTAGGTATCTTAGGGGCGCTTTGGGTTGATAAGTAAGATTTCTGGTTTTGGGTTGGTATCTTAGGGTTTCGAATCTGTATGCTTTGGTCTTATTGAGTGGATTCAGTGTGAGTTTATCGGGGTGTTATCCTTCTTGTGCGTCTTGTCGCCTTTTTCTTTCACTATTTCTTTGTGTGGAGTGGTTTGCCTAGCTCTTAGAGCCTTTGGTGGCACAATAGATCAGGCTATTTCGGAGAAGCTTCAAAGATTTAAGTTATCAGAAAAAAGAGGAAGTGGAGGTGGAATTACTGGTCGAGGACATAGCACCAGGGTTAAAGGATTTCCAGAGGAGTTTGATTGGTAATTTTTTTGGCGAGAAGAAATGGACCATTGATGGTAAGACTTGTTTCTCAAAGACTGGAATCCAAACTGCACTGACTAAGACTAGGAAAGGATCAAAATATGGGTGCAAATACACAATTTGTCCTTCCACTGGATAATTGTTGAGGCTGAGATGAAAATTGCTAGAAAACTAGGAAGAGAGATAGATGTGTTTGTGCCAGGGATGGACACTTGAATGGGAAAGTTGTCAAATGCTTTGTGAAAATTCAACTGAAGGATCCAATATTAAGGGGAACTAAAAGTTGGATCGGATAGCAAATGGTTCAACTTCAGGTATAAGAACCTCCAATCCTTTTGCTTCTATTGTAGTATAATAGGACATGGTGAAAGAAATTGTTCTATTAACCAAGAAGATGTCACTCCAAATGTGTTTAACCTATGTCAATATGAGGACTGACTAAGAGTCAACAACTCTAGTTTAAATGTCTCTAGAAATTCAAGATCCTCTCAGTAGTGTTCTAGGTGATCAAATCCCTAATCATGACTGAAGTTTAGCGACTATGGAAAAGGAAACAAAAAAATATTCTAGAAAGGATGATATGTGCAGTGGAATTTGTAATAACCATGTGGTTCTAAGATATCAGAATCTACAAAAGAGAAAAACAAAAAGAGGAGGAAAAATTTGGTAGGGGAGTTGTTTCTGGAAGTTGGGCCAGATAAATGGAAGAACGCAAAAAATCAAAAAACACAAAGCAAAAAATTAAAATAGTAAACGGAGATTCAGAAGACTTACTGATTGAAGACATTTGTGGCGGTGAAGAACAAGTGACTGCGGTGGTCAACAGGGTCTTTTCTCGCGAAAGTCAGTGAGTGCTATTTAACAGGAAACTTGAAAGCTTGGGAAACTTGTGCAAAGGGCGAAACAAAGAAAGGAAACAAATGAGAGTCTTTATAGTAAGAAGATCGTGAAGGTGAAAAGGTGGGTTAACCCTAGTCGTTCAATCAGAACGATATGGGCAATCCAGATTGAAATTCGTGCAGGTGAAAAGGTGGTCGAGCATGGTAGTTGGATCAGACCATAAATAAAAGAACGAGATGAATGCAGACAGTTGGAAGGACCACTCGAGGCAGACTATCGGATCCAAAGCAGAACGAACGGACATGATCAAGTGTACAATTAATGGGTACACTGCACAAGGCAGACGCAGACATCGAGGGGTTCACATCAATTGGACGGGTGTCAGGGTGACGTGTTGATTCATCGTTAATTCAAAATTTGAATTTTGAATTCAGAAGGAGGGTAGTAGGTCGAAAATAGTGGAAGTAG
Organism: Striga hermonthica; assembly: GCA_902706635.1. NCBI lineage: Eukaryota > Viridiplantae > Streptophyta > Magnoliopsida > Lamiales > Orobanchaceae > Striga > Striga hermonthica. Next base: position 1,038,655 of record CACSLK010012531.1, read on the forward strand.
CATGAATATGAAGGTCGAGATCGCATGATAATAACTCAAAGCATCATAAGCAACGCGACTATCTACTCCTAAATCTGGTTAAAATAACTCGACTATAGTGGGGGGACAAGATGATATAGGATAGCTCACCAGGTCGAGTCGACCCGAGTAACAGGGGGTGACATTAGGTCGATCGGAAGCCAAAGGTTATGAAGGTCGAAACGGATGATGTGTGTGTGAATCGCCAATAGATCGAGCTAATAGCCTGTGAAAGTCCATGAGGAGTTCGACCTAAGGACATTTTAGGTCAAGTGATCGACCTAACGGACATAACACAATCTCACTGCGAACACTATTGTACCTCGAGGTAAACCAAATTAGTCGCAGGGTTAGACCGTTTGATAAGAAAAAAACTAAGAGATAAGAAGGAATCTTATGAGGATAAGAACTACAAGTGAATTGGACCACGTGACCTAACAGAATTGGACAATACAGAACGGGCAGTTTAGGCTATCCATCCGAAAAGTCTTGGCAACAAGGTATGTTCTCTCTATATAAGGGAGTAAGGTATGTCCAGTATTACATTACACTCTCTACAATTTTACATATTGTTGATCATCTTCTCCAGTGTGCTAACTTCAGCACCGGATGCTCTTCACCAAAAAACTCCTCTGGTGTCGAGTTTTTGCAGGTCTGGAAGGACGATCTACCGGCGAGGAGTTCAAATCAGATAGAAACTGAGTCGGTCGAGAATCATTTCATCATAGTTTGTATTTAACATTTAAAATATAATGAGTAAGGTAGATGTGATGTAATAGTTAAAAATACATGAATGGATGAATAGTAAATTAAAAGTGATGTGTAAAGACGATTGATTAATATTGTTTAATTATATTAATGATTTTGAAGAGGGTTGGATTAAATTAATCTAAAGTGAAATAGTGTAAAAAAATTATTCAATCAGACAAAATCGAACAAAATATGTAGCCAAATTATTCCAAACCACGCTTCAAAAATTAGCCAACATAAATTTCCTTTTTCGTCTTGATCGGTGGAATGCATTAGTTCATTATCAATTCAAAATGTGAATCGCTATTTACCGCCTCCCCCCTCCAATTACGTTTTTGCCCTTCACATTATCTCTCTACTTTCTCTCTCTACTCTGTCCCTCTCGACTTTTTACGGCTCTTTTGACCGTCAAAAAAATTTTGAAAAAATCCGCAAAAAATACCATGACATCGGCAAAATATTGAAGATTGACTATGTATTTTTTTTATATTTTTTTACTTTGTAAATAATTTTTAATTTTTTTTTATTTTTTTTTTTGCGCGTCCGGACGAAATTTCCAAACACCCATGGTGCGTCAGGTCCGTCTGTCCGGACACCCCATGGTGCGTCCGGTCCGTCCGTCTGGACGCGCAAAAAAAAAATAAAAAAAATTTAAAAATTATTTACAAAATAAAAAATATAAAAAAAAAATACATAGTCAATCTTCAATGTCTTGCCGATATCATGGTATTTTTTTCGGATTTTTTCGAAATTTTTTTGCGGTCAAAAGAGCCGTAAAAAGTCGAGAGGAAAAAAATATAGAGATAGTGTGAAGAGCAAAAACGTAATTGGAATGAGGACGGTGACTATTAAAAGGGGGACAATAAATAGTAATGCCCATTCAGAAAGATTAAGCACAAGTTGAGAAGGTTAATAACAATTCCCTCTTTTCCATCTAAACAAAAGGGCAAAATAGCAATTTCCTCTTTTTCATCTAAACAAGCAAAGTAGCAAATGCTCGAATATCACTCGCGGGAAAAAAGAACTCTCACAAAATGCTTTACAGGTACGTTACAAAATTCCACTGCAAAAATAAACTGGTTTTATTGCACGTGCCAAATTATTACAGAAAACAAAAAGGGGGCATCTTTTCTTAGTCTGGCAAATTCCTAATAAACCCTCTTCCCAACAAACTTATTTATCTCTATGTACAGAGACTTTTTCCCACGTTACAGAAGCCCCTGTTTCTCCTAAAAAGACGATGAATAAAATAAAAACTATCAGTATCCCCTAAGAGTTCAACTATTTAGCACTGGGGGGATACTTTTCTCACTTTTGTGCAAGACAAAATCCAGTCACCTTCCCAATTTTCGTCGTCTAATCTTTTCCAGCGCATTTCGTCAAGTAGCCCCAGCCCGGGATTTTTTCATCTGGAAATCTGCTTTTTGGATTGTAGAGCTTCATGATTTTTGGTATGCACTAAGAAAATCTCATGCAGGTTGGATCAAAAATCTTGAAAGCCATTTGATCTTGACGAGTATTCCGAGACGAGCTTGAGAAACATGGACGATTTATCCTCGAGTAGTCTTGCCGGAGTATCATATTCTGCTACTCTACCTGAGAAATGCACAAAATGCCAAACATTAACCATCTTTCTATAATGCAAAGTTGTCTCAATCTTTTATTTTTCAAAAAAACTCTTTTTCTATATACTTCTTTTTTTACAAGATGGGTTCTTTTGTGAGGAATTTCTTAAGCCTTTGTAGAAATTCTGTCATATTAATTTGGACTTTAACTTCAATAAGGTTTTTGAACAAGATTACGGAGTAGATAGCTTTACCGTCACTTAGGACCAAAACCAGGTCGCTATCAATAACTGTAGGGATACGGTGAGCAATTGTGCAAACGGTACAGTTTTTAAATTCTGTTCTTATAATCTTTTGGATGAGATTATCCGTGGCCGAGTCAACTGAGGCCGTAGCCTCGTCGAGCACCAAAATCTTTGCCTGTTTAAGCAGAGCCCGGCCCAAAGATACTAGCTGCCTTTGGCCGACACTCCAATTATCTCCATTTTCTAGAACTGCCAAAAGACAACCAAAAAAAATCTTATTTAGCCCTCAGAATGTGATGATTTTTTTCCAATTGGCCATATCTCCAGCAAGCTTTTACCTGGTGTGTCCAGTTTATGCTCTTTCTGGCGAACTATGTCTCCTAACTGCGACTTATCGAGTGCCTGCACCAAGTTTAAGAATACAAAGCTTTTAACATATAATATATCCAATTGCCTACATATATGACATTTAGCCTAATTACAAACACGGAGCTAGTTGTTTATAAATATTATGAACACAATTTCTATGTACTTGACAAATGCCCATCTCACAAGTGTGCAATTTGAAAAACAGACGTAAACGGAAAAATTTATAAATTGTTATTTTGAGAAAGCTAGATCTTTTCGAAATTGAACTACAACTTCAAGAGACAAGGGTATATTTGGGATTCAACCCACCATCCATAAACAGATTATATATAAGAAAAACAACGTAACATTGCTAAGGTTTGTGTCTAAATATTTTTATTAACAGCATTTAGTCTCTGAATGGGTATGTGTCCAAATGGTAGAATCTTATATTCTTCAAGACAATGCTCCCAAAAAAAAGGAAGAAATGTACCTCCCAAATTTCCTGATCCGAATGTTCTTCCAGGGGGTCAAGGTTGCCCCTAATAGTTCCTTCGAATAAAGTTGGGTCTTGGGGTATTATGCTCAGCCGGCTTCGTAGGTCATGAAGACCGACAGTTGAGATATCAATATTGTCTATGATTATTCTACCACTAGCTGGCTCGATCAATCGAAACAGAGCCTGAATCAAGGTGGATTTTCCACTTCCAGTACGACCCACAATTCCAATTTTCTTGCCGCCTGGAAATGTGCAAGTGACACCATGTAGCACAACAGGAAGACTCTCCTTGTAACGAACCTATAGTGGAGACAAATAAATAGGCATGTTATTTGATTAGCTTCTAATGTATTCATTCTTTCTGAATTCCTCTCATCCGTGCTCAAACACAAGCAAGATAGAAACATGCATTGATCACTTTTTGTGAGACGTGCCCAAAAAAATAAAGTAAAAGAACAAGTCATCTTCCAGAATCACAAATACTCCTCGAGGCTTGATTCCGTTTTACAGAAATGTCCCCAGTATTGTGCAACTTCTAACTGGAAACATGGGGGTAATTATATTATTACTGTGGAATTATTTTTCTTTTTTCTAGGATCTATCAATTGGTTCATGTAAGTATTTTTAGCTTCTTCCTTTTTTTTTAATTATTAATTCCCTTTATTCCTTATGTCCATTGCATATGGAACTGGAAGAGTCATTGTTGACAATTCTCCTGGCATAGTGCTGATAATGGACTAGATCAAAATGGCTCAATTAAATTCTAGTGTTTCTTCTATTAGTGAAGTTTTTAGAAAGAAAATATATCAAAGGACGCAATGCACCTTGGGTCGCTATGGAAACAGCCTCCTTGTATAATTAAAAAGGTAAGGTCTGCGTACAACTGACCCCCCAGACCCCAACCTGTTGGGAATATACTGGGTATGTTGATGTTGATGAATTCCCTTTATTCCTTCTTTACAACCGGGGAAATTTTAATGTAGGGCTTATTTTTTGGTATTGTAACTTTCTCAATTGAGGATTTCAATTTTAAATTATTCTCAATTGAAAGTCTACTATTACACTCTATTTCTCAATTTAAACCAAAATTTATTTTAAAATTTATATTTTTAAATAATTATAGAATCGTTAGTAATATTATCTTAGTAAGAAAACAAATTCATTTATGTTACATTTATGCAAAAGTTTAATGAAATTTACATAGAAATAAAAAATATTGAAAATTAAATTTAAGAATGTATAATTCAAATATTATATTAATTGATAATATAAGTATGTAATAAAAATATAAAATCAAGTATTTAAAAAATTAATGTATTATTTCAAATTAATATTATTGAAAATATTATTCACATATAAGATTATTATTTTGAAAATATTTACAAATAGAATTATTATTTACAATAATACTATTTTAAAATATATTATCTAAATATTATTTTTATTTACTTTTATTTATAATCTAAATATTATAAATAAAAAGAAACTATTTAAAGTTATTCTAATTTTTTTCTAAGTTTGACTATTGATGATTCTAGGAACTATGAAATATATAAAATCAATTGTGAAGCTTAGAAAAAATAAAATACTTTTCTAATTTTATTAAATATTAAGATATCATCAATACAATTTTATACTTAACATTTCATTTTCAATTTTATGAACTTTTAAAATCAGTTTTGCTAAACTTCTGCATAAATGTAACTTATATGAATAATTTTCTTACTGAGTTAGTTTTACTAAGATATTTAATATACTTCTTATAAAAAGTATTAATTTATATATTCTTATTTTTTCAAAATAAAATTTTATTCACAAATAATATTTTCAATAATTTTGTTTAATCTATTCTCCTGTGGGGAGCGTTCTTAGTTGGTGTGTTGTTGTTTTGTTTTTAGTTGTGTGATGTGTGTTTCTATTCTAGCGTGGCTAGCGAGGATCTAGGCGGTCATTCGATCAGTCCTCCCAGTTTCTAGTTCCGGGTTGTATTATTCAGCCTTGGGCTGCTTTCTTGCACAATTGTGCGTTTTGATATATATTATCTCTATCGTTTCGAAAAAAAAAAAAAAAAAATATAATAATTTTGTTTAGAAAAAAAATAATAATAATTTTTCTGAATAGTTCATTATTTAATGTTATTACATATTTAGATTAAATACTTTAATTATACATTCTTAACAATTTAGTTTTCAATATTTTTTAACTTTTAAAATGAATTCCATAAAGCTTTTGCATAAAAGTAAATGATATGAATTAATCTTCTTATAAGGTAATTTTACTCAAGATATTTAATATTTTTTATTACAAGTATTAAAAATATAAATTTTGAAATAATAGTAATTTGGTTTACATAATTATGTCAAAATACAAAGTTAGTTGGTGTCGAGTAGAATGTAAAATTTGATCTTAATTGAGAACAACTGAACAAGTTAAAATTGAAACCCACAATTGAGAAAGTTGAAAATTCACACCCTATTGCGCCACAATACCGAAAAATCAAGCCCTATAATAGAATTTCTCCCTTTACAACCTTTTCCATGCAATCAGGAAATATAAGATTTAAACGGCTTTTTCACAGTTAAAAATAGTCTCTTTATACCTTTATGCAACATCGGAAGGAGGACAAGTTTTACTCATTTTAGCCAATGGAAACTTTCACTTTTACATGGACAGTACCATATCCCAAAACCACAAATTAACATCAGAAAGTAGTAGAGTTTAGAAGATCCTATAACATACCTTTAAATCAACTAGTTCAATCGTGCCATTTTCAGGCCAAGTTAGTGGGGGCCGTGAGTCATCAATGAGTGCTGGCGCTTCACTAGGTATTTGGCAATACTGATGAATCCTTTCTATAGAGATGATTTTGTTTTCAAGCTTGCAAAAGCTGAGTATCCACCGAGATAAACGTGCATTCAAATTGAGGCCGTACGTCACAGCAAGACCTGCCATACCTATGAAGGAAAAAGATCTTGGATAAGCCAGAAATAGGTAAACATTTATCCAACGGTTCCATTTTTTCTTTTTTTTTTCACTTTTTTGAAAAAAAGGAAGCACCATAAAGCAGGGCTGGGAAGGTTGTCATAATATCAGCATACGATACTTCTCTTTTTTTCCTTTACTTTCTTGTGACTAGGTCAAACCTTAAAGGATGTGGTTATCCTGACAAATAATAAAAGAAGTAACACATTCCCAGTTGTTCATTATTTAAATGGATATCTATACATATAACTCTCAAGTTTGGCCAAATTATTGAAAAATAAAAAGCTAAATTTGAAAATTAAAAATACTTTGCATCTCAAAAATTTTCCCAACCGCTAGTTAACATGACAGAATTTGCTGATGTTATCACATAATTTACAATTATACACCACAAAATTTGGAAAAAAAAAAGGTATATTACAAATACCTCCAATTTTCATGTGACTATCTGCAATTTTTCGGAAATTCGAGGGATATAGAAGTAAGGGATTTGTTTGTAAAATTATTTGAGGTCATCAGCAATTTCCATTAGTTCCACCAACAGCATGCAAAAATATAGGAGGGGTGGAACCTCTACGGCGATTACAGTAATCTACGAAAGTTTAACTGGTGATTCCACCAAACCTCATTAGTCACTTCTATTATTATCCCCTTTCACAAATTATCTAATTTTAGGTTCACGAAACTATCAAGCACAAACATGCCAAAGATCAACAGGATAGGGATGACATACTTGGGTCTATAGCTCCATGAGGGAAGCTCACAAGTAAAACCATACAAAAAGCAAACACAACAGTCGAGAGTAACTCCATCCTCAAGCAAAGCCACTCGATTGCCGCCAGACTGCAGAAAAACGGCCGAGCAAAGCAATCCAGAAGATAAAGATTCCTCTTTATAAATCTTTTTTCCTGCCCGAAACCTCTGATGGTAGCTGCCCCAGCAATTGACTCAGCGAAAAGATGAATTACTGGCGATTTCTGGATGCTTACAATGCGAACCAATTCTCGGGATGAGGCCATGTAGTATTTCTGCATTTTTGTTAGTAAAACATTGTGAATTTCATACACATACAATGTTTTTGTTGGTTAAAATGGCAAAAATATGAAACAACTCTAGAGTATAATGCCTTATTCGTGCAAAGACGCCCATATATCGGCACAACATAGGATTGTAACCACAGGTGTAATACTAATTGACGAGATTTTATTATAGTTTACCTGCATCCACAAACAAGCAATAGCCATTGGGATAACGAGAAGCAAAATTTGCCAGGTAACTTGCGTCATCACACCAACAATGCCCAGAAGTTGGATAGTTGTCGAGGCAAAACCACCAAGTCTGAATGGAATATCAAGATCAACAACACTTTGATCGATCGACACCTGATCATAAAAAATCCAGAATAATGACCAAAATTATTGTGTGCTGTAAAAGGTACTACCTATCGACCCTTGGAAGCATAAAGTCCAAAAAAACAGAGGGGTTAACTACATGACTACTCTGGGGTTTAGCCCAAAAAAAAAATCAAATTAATTAAATTACGAATATACCCCTTAAATGTTAGAAACACCCCCTTCGGATTTGCATTTACCCTAACAAAATCAAAAGGGAAATAGAAAACAAGAGTTGCCTTACTGAGGGTATAATTGTAAAGGAGAATGCAATTAACAAGGTGGAATGGAAGTATCTGTAATCATTGCAATAACTTGGAACCTTTTCGAAATCGGCTAACCTAATACCAAAAACGAGAAAGAAAAAAGATAGAACTTTCTTAAGAAAAGACAATTCATACCCGATTCAGTATGCGCCCGGCTGGCGTCGAGTCAAAGAAAGACATGGGAGCCCGAAACACCGTCCTAAGCATCTTCAGAAACAACTTCTGTGCAGCCGCAAGCCCAAAAGTTGCCACCAGAACGGCCCTCACAAATATAAACCACGAGCTCCCAAAGGCAAGAGCCATATACACCACAAGAAGCACCATACTGCTCGTCCTGGGCTCGTCATCGGCCGTCTGCGGATTGGCCCATGCCATCCACCAGCTACTCGCTATCTGAAGGACCTGAAACAAAGTCTGAGCTAAAATAATACAAGGAATCAATAGTCCCTTGTATGCGGCTGTCATGTAAGACCAGTACACTTTCATGCTGACTCGTCCCCTTTCGCGTTCCTCCTCCTGGACGAGCTGTTTTCTTCTAGAACGTTTAGATTTCTTTTTTTCCTTGATGGATTTTTGGCTGGATGTCGAGGGCACGCCTTGCGGTGCCTCATCAGCCATGGAAGAGATGTTTTGGCCGACAGAACTGCATTTGTCGCTCATGAGTGAGCTGTCGTGCCTGTCTAAGTCCACGGGTCCCTGGCTGGAGAAATCCATGGCCTCGATGGCTTCGTGGTGGGCACAGACCAGTGTGTTAAAATCTGTGCCCGCTTGGAGAAGTTCATCGTATTTTCCAGCTTGAATTATACGGCCTTCCTTCAAAACCTATGATGACATACGTGGATGTATATGTAATTAGGCATGGAAAATATAATAATTACCAAATTTAGGAATTTATGATGATTGTCGTCATTTTTTTAAAACAAAATTATCTTCATTTTCAATTATAAAGCTCCTATTATGGGATTCATTCCCTAAAGGTGCTGCTAGATATGTAATATTGGAATCTCCATGCACAAGGCTAATCATTTATAGACCTGGCACTCTTTTTTTAGTCTTCTGAGATTAATAAGATCTTTCACAAGGGAAGTAAGAAAAGAACATGCATATCTTCTCAATATTTCTAATAAATCTACAATAGATAAAAAGTCATTAGTCTATTCAACCAATAAATTAGTGATGATTACCATTATGAAGTAATTTTCCCAATTACATTAGCTTGCTGACTACGTTGTACAGCAAAAGGCCGTGAGACAAAGATGAGATGGTGACTCATAGAGCAAATATATTTTCATCTACAACTTTAAAGGTAAAGGAGAAAGGCAAACTGCAAATTTCAAAATGATAAAGCAATGGGCAGCAGTAAAGACAATACCAAAATCAAGTCAGCAGCAGGCAAGAATTCAACTTGATGAGTGACAAAAACAACAGTCTTCGAAGCTAGCGCCGTCATTATGTACTCCTGCAGTCAAACCAAAATATTCTTTAGCGGATCAACCAGCTAATCCAAAAATAAATAAATAAATAAATAAATAACAAAAAATGAAGAAAAATGTAAATGAAAAATTAACCTTAAATAATTCTGAACCAGTGTGTGCATCAACTGCACTAAAGGGATCATCAAGTAAATAAATATCAGCATCATGATACAAAGCTCGGGCCAGTTGCACCCGTTGCTTCTGGCCGCCACTAAGATTTATGCCTCTATCACCAATAATGGTTTGATCGCCATGTGAGAAAAGCTCCAAATCTTTCTTTAACGAACAAGCATGAATGACACTCTTGTATTTTGCCTTGTCCATCGGACTCCCAAACAGAATGTTCTCCTCTATATTCCCTGATTGTATCCAAGCAGATTGAGAGACATACGCAGCAGAACCACAAATTTTAACCTAAAAACAGACCCATAGAGGAGAAATGAGCCACAATCGATAAACTTCAAGGGCTTTTGCAGTATTATTTCTAATTTTTTCCTCTTTTTTTATCTTTTTCTTCGTTTTTTAGATTTCCAGCCATTCCAGAAAATGAAACGCACCCAAATCTCAATAGAAATTGAATCATTTACAGTGTTCAATTTTTATGCACATAGGACTTCAGGAAAATAATGAAACAATTTTTCACCACAATTGTGCAAATCTACATTGAAAAAACACTTTAAAACTAATAATACAACATATTGCCTCCATGCAGAGAAATCCATAAAACTAGTTATAACTACTATGGTCACACTGCCCTCACGAAAACCAATGAGTTTTCATATTACATTCTCAGTAATAGAAACTGTATATCCAGGAACGGTTAAATTTTATCCAACTCCTAATTCTTGCACTCATGGAAAAAATAAAAATGAGCAAAATTTGAGTACTTACCTCGCCTGATATTTTTGGAATCTCGCCGAGTATGCAGGAAAGGAAGCTTGATTTCCCAGAACCAACCACACCGCAAACAGCTACGCGCATCCCCTTCTCAACCCTGATCTGTATCCCCGATAGAGTCGGACTAGGAGAAGACGGGTCCCAACAAAACTCCCCATCTTTAATTTCAATAGCCACATGCGAAACACCCCGTGGCAAGGCCACTGTGGCATCCTCCTGAAGCTCCTCCTCATCCAAAAACCCAGTTATCCTATCAAGCGAAACCTTAGTCTGAGCCATCATCGAGACCAAGTCAGGAAAGTTCCTAAGTGGCTCCTGCAAGATCCGAAACGTTGCCAGAGCCGAAAGCACGCTGCCAGCTGTCAGCTGGCCGCCCAATAAGATGCAGGTGCCAAAAGTCACAGCCGAGACGAAAATTGGCGAGCTCCAAAAAATAAATGTGATAAAAGCCTGCGAGTAAAGCGCTTTCCTCAGATACTTAAACTCCACTGCCCGCATCTCCTCAAGAATCAGCCTGTACCTATCCTCCCAAGCCTGCAGCTTGAGAATCCTCATATTCCTGAGGCACTCTGAGGTTTTTCTCATCCGATCGTCCTTTGCCGCCATTAGCCTGTCCTGGTAGTCCTCTTGAACCTTTGCCAATGGAACAGTGGCCACAATCGACACAATAGTGGCAATGAGTGTGGCCACAGATGCAATTCCCACGTTTTTGTACAAAATCGCAAGCGCAAGTATAATCTGAAGTGGGAGCATCCATATATCATGCAAGTACCAAGAATAGTCGCCCACTCTCTGGACGTCCACCGCCATGTAGTTAACGATTTCACCACTCGTGTGGCTTTGCCTGGCGGAGCTCGAGAGCCTGAGCCCCTTCCGGTAAACCATAGCCGTTAGGGACGACCTCACGTGCATGCCCAGGATATCAACCCCAAGGTACCACTGTCGGGTAGTCAGGGTCTCTACCAACTTGGCTGAGAAGAAAATAGCAGCAAGAATGTAGCCCTCATGCTTGAAGGCCTCCTTCCCTCCTAAATAGTCCACAAAGTAGCTGATCATGTACGGGCCCACATATGAGACTAGAGTGTTTACCCCAGCAAATACCGCATTACGTGCTGCCTCTTTCCAGAACGTCTTGAAAATGGCCCACGCTAAGGAAGACTGCTTATGGGGATTATCGGCTTTTAGCTTCTCCCAGTTCGAGTTCAGGCTTTTGTAGTTAGTCTTAGAGCGGTCCTTTGGGGCGAGCAACGGGATATCCTTGAGCTCAAGCGGCCTCTTTCCCCCGATCGAGAGGAGTGGATTTAGCCAAGAAAGAGTGGCCAAACTGAAAAGCCCAGCCTCGCTATAAGGAGTGACCTTTAGACAACCTGCATCCTCTTCAAGCAGTGGCTCCTGAAGATCAGAGTTTCTGATCACTTGAATACCTGTATCACCCCTGATAGCGACGAAACACAGAAAAGAAAGGGCGGGAGTAATTGCAAGATTCACAATCACATGAGAGTTCCAATGGCCCGATCCTTCAGTCATAAACCCTCTGCCATCAGCATATAGCATAGACAAGCCAGTGATAAACGACACAATCCACCAAATTCTCGACAAGAGGTAAAATTTCTCGGAAAGCTTGTATCGACAGTAAAGAGCCGAAAAGCTCAACACAAACCAAGCCAAGCTTTGAGAGGCTGGCAGCAGTATTGTAGTCCAATGAGCAGACGCCCTTATTAGGAGGATCCCATCATAACCCAACACAAAAACCTGTAACAGCAGAACATAAAAGCAGCAAAACACGGAAGCTTTATAGCTTCTATCAATCACAAGGCTCTGAATCCCATCATCACGTTGAAGGACGGTCCCACTCCCGACAGCCGCCTGGCCACGGCCCAAATTCTCCTTTCGAATTCGTATCCGGCCAAAACACAGAACAACCTGCCTCGCAGACACAACTGATAGGAACAAAAGGAGCAGAGTTAAGTTGATGCAAACTGAGGCCAATTCCAATACCGGGAGGCGGTGAATGGATCGAGGGAGATTGTTAGCAGCTTGGGATGTGGTTTTTGCAGCCAAGGGAAGATTGATACCCATAATAACAGCAATTTTGAGATACCAATCTTAATCGAATCAAGAAAATGGCGGAATTCAATGGCTAGCAACCAGGGGGCATTAGCTGCGCTATTATTATTAATGGGATTCAATAATAACGTCACCAGGAAAAGATCAAATCGTGTAAAGGGCATTTCACCATTTGGCGATCGGAGGCAATCAATTGCCCGAAACTACTGACAAGTCATAGAGAGAGAGAGAGAGAGAGAGAGAGAGAGAATGAGGAGAATCTGCACACGAAAACAAGATGTTAATCAAACCCCATCAACGAGACACCAACAGGCTATGGCTATGCAACAGTAAAGGGACAAAAAAAAAATTGAAAAAAAAAAAAAAAAAAAAAGCTCGTGTACATGTTTATCTCTAAAACACCTCTCGTTATTTTGTACTCTTTCTGCATTGTGGACAAAATACGTTTGCCAAAATTAAATTTTAAGCCAAACCCGTCATATAAAATACAAGAATCTGACCTGGGCTTAGAGTTAATTGCTCTGCAGATATCGTTTGGCGAGCCGGGGGTGTGATTTTCGAGGCAATGCGAAATAAAACGAAAAGAAAAACGGAGCATTCAAAGAACCAGCAAAATGCTACCAGCAAGGAGCTTCAAGAGATGGAGAGGGAGAGAGAGAAAATAACCCCCACAAACCCACTGGTAGCAGTGGAAATTTGGGAAATTAGGGCTGTGGTGATTTGATCAGGGAGGAAGGAGCTGCAATATGGAGCTACATGTGCATATATATAGCTGTAGCCGTGTAGGTTTGTAACAATATTTTTGTCCTGGAATCATATTTTTTCCTCTTTGAGATCATGAAATAGGGAAATGTTACGTCCCGTTACGGAATTATTCCGTCGAGATTTATAATTGTTAGATCATCATGTAATCGTCTGGATAGTTGATCTAACGATTACAAACTCCGATAAAGTGATTGCATAACGAGACCGTAGAATCTTTCCATAAATAATATATGCAAAAGTCGAAGCCGTTGACAAGATTATTAAAAAAGAGCCTTAAAGTTCGACTTGATGCTGCAAAAAGAGTCTGGCCAGAAGAGCTACCACATGTTCTATTGGCATATCGCACGACGGCGCGATCATCAACTGGGGAGACACCGTTTTCACTAACTTACGGAGTCAGAGGTCGTGGTTATGGTTGAACTCGGAGCTCCAACATACCGAGTTCAAAACTTCGACGAGGAATCCAACAGTGAAAATTTGAGAGCAAATCTCGACTTGACAGACAAATTACGTACGCGCGTCGAACTCAAAAACTCCGCTTACAAGCAAAAGAGCGAAAAGTACGTAAACATGAAGTTTAAACCGCGAACGTTCTGAGTTGGATATTTAGTCCTTAAAAGAATAACTGGTGCAGACCCGGGGCCACTCAAACCGAAGTGGGAGGGACCATTCAAAATCATGCAGGTGTTACCCAACGGCGCATACCGAATAGAGTATTCTGACGGTACACCCTATCAATACCTGTGGAATGTTGTAATCCTCAAGAAGTATTACCAATGATGTACTCAAATTTATGTAATATTTCCCTTTTGATGAAATGAAGACTTCCAAAAAAAAAAA
>CACSLK010012531.1:1078177-1089040 GCA_902706635.1 Striga hermonthica
TACAACACCCGTGTATTACACGGGTGCTTGTTAAAAAATTATTCTTAAATTTTAAAATTAATGAGAAAACTATATTAAATTTAGTTTACTTTTTTACAAAAAAAAATATATATTACTATATATTTTAGAATGATGTGTTACTTATGTGTTATATTATATTAGTTTTTATAACTTTATCATATAACTATTTGAAATGTAAATTTATTAGTTGATAAATTATTTTATTTTTCTAATTAATATTAAAAATAATTTTATTATTGTTATAAAGATAAATATAAATTATTTTTTTATACATACAATATGGATGTTAAATCGAAGCTCATAAAAAAAGATTAAATTTGATATATTACATATGTAAAACTGATAAAAAATACAAAAGTTATTAACTTTTAAAATATATATACAATTCAATAGTTATAATAAGGAATGATATTAAAATAAAATTAATACATGTAACATGACCATAAATAATCAACATATTTATGGTAATCCGAACCTAATTATTTTTGGTTTGGAATTAAATTAAAATTTACTCAAGTCTAATAACGAAGCATGTAATTTTGCCACATAAGACTCCGAAGCACTAGAAGCAACCACGTAGGCTCAGCGCGTTCTGTATTAATATATAGGGGGATGTACTTAATTTACTTGAGTGTGTGGATTTCTTTTTTTTTCTCTCTTTTTTTTTTTTGCCAGCTGCAGTGTCCGAAACTATGCCCCGACTAATCCGTTGGTCGACTCGGGTCGCCACCTGACAGTGGTGAGTGAGTCTCCAACAATGATTTTCTACGTTCACAAAGAGTCAAACTCGAGACCTTACTTAAGCGACAACAAACAAGCTGCTTACCACACTATAAATTTTATTTTCACTTAACGTTATTGTTCAATTGACAAATAAAATCAAATAATAACATAATTTATCCTTTCACGTTTCATCGTGCATTGTATTTCCATCTAACCAAAGAATAGATGTTTTTCTTATTATTTTACCATATAAGTAAAAACACTAAGATACAATAAAAGAATTGATTTACTTTGTTTTAAATAATTTATTTATGATTTTTATATTTAGATCTATTAACAATATAACTTCAACACTCGCTTATTTTTGTTAAAATATGATAGATATATTTTGATGGATGAAAAAAAAAATGCTAAATTATAAAAAATAGGCAAAATTACACGTAATATCAAAATCTCATTCAAATTTGTATTTCCTTTGCAACCTTTTGACCTTGGAAAATTATATCACCACATAATGTAGAAAAAAAAAAAAAAAACAGTCAAACCACTATATACAATATAAATATAATTATTCAATTTAATTGTATAGAACAATGATTAAGCTAAAAGATGTTTGTTAGATTTGACCCCATAAAACCCTAACTAAGCAATTCAAAGAACTCAAATTAGTCTGTTTGAAAAATCTTAACACAATACTTAAGAGATTCGGAGATTAAAAAACAACTTTTTCAAATATAAAATAGATTAAATTATAAAATGATGTGATGATGTACCTTATCAAAGTCCAAAAGTCAGTGGTTCAAAGGTTGTGATATTACATGCAATTTTAAGTAAAATAACATAACGATTGAGTAGTTAAGATGAAAATCTAAATTAAAAAATTACTTGTGGCACGAGTCCATTTTCTTTTATTTGTTAATTAACAAAACAAATTATTTATTTGCAAACTGAGAGTTGGCCATATAATACAAAATTAATTAATCTGTTTAGCCTACAATTACGGATACATCTTATTTATTAGGGTGGATGGACTGATTTTTTAAGATATGTTATTATAAAAAACCTATCTCTTTATTTATTTATTTATTTTTATTATTTTAATTTTTTCTATTTTCAATTTTCATGAAACACTTAATAAAACTGGACAATATCCCGGAAGTAACAGTGGTGGCCGCGGTGGAGTGGGTGGGGGTGGAGGTAATGGAGGTGGCGGCGACGACATTGGTGGGGGATCTAACTCGGAGGGTTTGAAGCGAGAGGTTGAGTAGTAGTTGCGTTGGTGTGGGGTGGTGGCGGTGGCTCTAGTCATGGTGGTGGTTAGGTGTGTGAAGAGGTGAAAAGGCTTCAATTTGGAAGATTATGTCCAGTGGATTTAGGAACCAAACCCCGGACAATACTCCGATTTTGTTGAAGATGAAGATGTCGATAAGTTCAAAATTTGATCTCACCGATTGTTTTGCTCAGCACCAACATAAAAAGAAATATATACGGTTTATAAATAATAAATATACTTATGAATTTAGAACATACTTTTGCAACCAAACAACAATAAACAAGATCACTAATTTTCGGTATATGAAACATTGATGAGTGTATTCTTAATTGTACATATACATACAGAAAATATACACTCGAGTTTCTCGTAATTCCTATAAACTAGTAATAATCGTATAATAAACATTAAAATCCAAATGTTCTCATAAACCCCAACACAAAATTCTCACAAATTCACGATCAGCACATAAAAACAAATCACGATTAGCGGATAAAAAAAACCCGCAATCATTGAGCCACCAACAGTTCTATTTTTCATGACATAGTAAACCGACATCCTCTCGGCCGTCTTCCAAACAAGCCGATCGAACACAACTCATCTACCGTCAGATGACTCACTACAACCGCTTTCCCTTCTACAACATAAAGTTTTCGAAACCTCGTTTTCAGCAGTAAATCGAGAAGATTGGTCTACAATAAATCTCAATGGGGAAATTGATGAGGGGATTGATTGAAATTGAGCATGGAAAGCCTGGAACTTAGGAGCCGAAATCCGGAAATAAACAATCCTCAGTCTAAACTAATTAATTAGTTCCCTTTGAATCTGTACATTGTGATTACATGCTGACAATACACATAAAAAGCCCAAACTGTAAAAACACATGTACAACAAGCTACACACAATATAACGTTATCGCTTTGGTAACGAGGGGTTGCTATAAGAACAGGCATGCATGTTTTATGCAGAATGTTGACATCAACCCAAAAAAATAAACAAATAAGGGATGATTATTATGATAACATCTGTCTAAGGATCATCTTCTGAATTAGGAGGCTTTGTGTGCTACTTTCCTGAGATTCTTACTCAAAACTGCAGTTAAAGGTTATGTGGCTTAAAAAGTTGGGCTGAACTATGCTGTTAACTGTTCTTCGTCCCAAAATGATCCCGTCCCTTTTCTGGTCGTATTCTTCTCTATTCGTTTTCGTAACTCGAAAGACGAGAGTCGGACAAGACTGTGAATAGCTGTGTTTCTACAAATAACTGCAAGAGCCAACATATATAAAAAAAAAAAAAAGAAAAAAAAAGAAGCATGATTTGTTTCTGAGGTAAAGAATTTATTCAAGGATATAAATGTGAAGAATTCAGTATAAAGCATAAAATTGAAAGTATAGATTGTTCGCTCACAATTTTACGCATGAGCCAAAATTACATCTAATAAGTAAAATTATGTGTAATTGGGGTAAATGTTAGGGATGTTTAATGTAAATTACCCATATTCTCTCATGTACATACATAAAATGAAATGGTACAAATGAGTCGATTGAACCAGATTGACAAAACTTGTAATTCAACGCATAAACTAGAAAATAGCCGATTAAAACATACCTTAACAAATGCCCGATCTCTCGAGGGGAAGGAATCGATAAAGCTATCCTTCAGAAGTATAGAAACCTGAAACGGTTTAACACTTTATTGTATGATATATTCAGTTCAGTTGTGAGTAATAGAAAATGAGAAACTATACTGAGCTTTTATACATAACTATAAAATAAAGATGACAATTAGAAAACCTTGTCATTGTTTGATTGTACACTGGTAATCGTGTGCAACCTCAAATCTGAACAGAGCGACTCTAAGTACCGCCTCATAACATATAGAAATTGGGCAGCAGCCTCAGCCTGCGAGTCATGATTATGGTTATATTTGAAAATCCAACATCAACACACACACGCACACAAAAAAAAAAAGAAAAAAAAAAGATATTTATAGTAGGATAAAAAGATCAAAAAACTATTTAGCCACTATATACCTGCACTTCATTGCATTTATAGACTGGATTTTTCTGAGCGACACATTCTTCGGATGACAAGATGGAATGGATTGGCCCGAGTTCAGATATAAGCTCTTTTCGTTGAGGAAGTTGGGGTAGATTGCACGTTTTCACCTATTCCAAAATAAATAGTCATTATTATAATATATGGTAAGTGGACGCTACCTCATGTTTTTAATATTTTCGAAAACAGACAAAATGCATGCAAAGGAGAGTGATGATAAATCGGCGCGAAGGAATAAAAATTCACTATGAAATAAAAATTGAACAAACCTGGTTTTTATTTATGTTGACTTGAACCAGATTAGGAGTTCTCATCTTCATATCAGCAAGTTTTTGTTGAATGCCAACCTGATATAGAATTGCACAACTCTGAAAATTAAATTAACTTCTTATGGGCAACAGCAGTAATGATGAAAGGAATGTAAAACAGTTTTCGTGTTTCTCCAAAAGAACATTAATATAAATGCATGAAACAGGAGAAAAAAGTTCCGTTTTCATAAAGAGGAAAAAGAAAAAAAGAAAATGAACCTGTGGAAACTATGTTGATACCGGAGCACAAAATATAATCCCAGATGGCTCATTGGAATAATTTCAGACTTTAAATAAACTGTATACATGCATTGTGCAAGAAAATTGGATCAAAATTAGAACAAACTCACAATGAAAGGAACAGGGGCATCTAGGAAATCGAACATTTTTGTCGGCAGAATCTGGAGCAGAACACACATTAAGTCAGTGAAAACAATTCTTTATTAACTATTAACAAGCAAAGATGACCAGGCAGAAAAAAATAACCTATCAAAAAATACCATCCACAATATAAGCTGAAATGTCATAATTGACCAACTCATGAAGCTAGGAACTAAACCAAGACTTGATTCATCTTCAGAAAATTTCAAATGATAATCAATTTTTGAGCATTCAACAAGTCCGTCTGTTTACTCATTTCTGCCTTAAAAAGTAATCGATTCTAAGAACTCAAGAAAAACCGAAAAAAGGGGAGAAAAAATACAAATTTAAAAGTTATGGAAATGAACAAAACAAATGGAAAATATATTGAACCTTCAAAACTTAATAAGTTGCAAATTTCTGATTTCAAAATCAGAGGATAACAAGACAATAAAAAAAATGTAGCAAACTTAACTGGAAGAAATAAACTCTGCCATTCAAATGGGCGAATGATGGGGATAAGGGACAACACCACAGCAGACAGTACACCCTGTACACAAAAAATATTATGATCACCTTCTTCAGACTACGAGAAGCAGTAAACTTGATAATTACTCCATTAATGAACCACTAAAATACCAGGTTTGGGCACAGCAGCACCACTTGTTTTTCTAATAATACACCAGTGACTATAGCCAGAACCTGGGCACAAAAAACTCACTAAGACTCCATAAACCTAAAAATATATGCAAATATGTACATAAATATATATATATGGAGCCTTGACACTCGGAAATTATATTAATCTATTCATTCAAATAGAGTCAAGCATCTTCCATGGTATCAGAAAACTAAGAATTTAAGGTTTTACGAAATTACGCTTTCAAGAGAAAGAACTCGACATATTGTAGCAGTAGACCATAGAGAGAGTGCAACAGCTTCCTCAGCAATAGCCAATTTTAACTTGATGTTCAAAAATGGAAATATGTCAGTAAGTCTAATATTCTTACAGTCGAACTACTGAATTTTATTTAAAATCAAACTGACCTGAGACGAATCTTTTGTATTTTTGTCAAGATACTTTTCAAATAGGCCAAGAGCAGATATAGGAACCCGTTGAAACTCAATGGCCTGCAGATGCTCAAGTGGCTGAAAAATGACTTTCCCTCCCCTTGCAGGAAGGTGAAGAGAATGATAACCACAAATTATCTGAAGCAAATCATTTTTATTTTCCTAGCAAAGAAATCAGAAAGGCATTTGACAATGAGTATGACTAATGCAAATTCGAATAACATCAAAGTTTTCAGTCTCAATGCTAAAATAAACTCACCCTTGCCCATTCCATTATCATATCAAAGCTCAGATCTTCATCATAGTTACTAAAGATGTCATCCTCTTCCTCTGATGGCAGACTTCTAGCTGGACTGCCACAAGAAAATGTGTGAGAAAAAAAGATTAAGAATGTATAACATGGTAAACATGTTAAAAATTAAAGCGATACACTAAACAAAAAATAAAATAAAATATTCCACAACACAAATATAGGCTTGGTAACTATTTTCGGTTGTCCCCCAATTATAGGCCTGTTTCCTAAAACGCAGTTAACTTTCCTAAAACACTGTTAACAATTAAATTGCTTGAAAAATAAACAAGCCTATATTAAATTCCGGTCAGTATCCCAAAAATTCACTACCTACAAAAAACTGTTTGACCTGAATAAGGACTCAAAGCTTTGACGGCACTGGTTTTTGCTGCAGTCATACAGGTTGACTGGAGTACAAACGAACTCGGAGGTCTCTGAGATGCAGTCATCCGAGGCATGGACATTTTTGTCCCCGTCCATCATTTGACAATTATATGAATTGTCACTGGCGGCCACACTAACCGGAGAATTCTCGCACCTCGAGAAAGCCTCCTCGTCCGATATGATTCCGGCTGCGGCCGCCGTTAGGGTGATGGCACTGCCAACAGGAATTGCTGTAGCCATCCAATCTGTGGTGTTGCCGCTTTCTTCAAATTTCTCGTTTATATGGTTTTTCGGCAAGGGGTGTGAAGGGGCATTTTCGGCAAGAGACATTTCAGCTACAAATTTGGTGATCCGGTTCAGGCGTTCCTGAGCAATGATGCTGCATTTCGAGTCGAATAAAATTTGCAGTAAAACTTTTAGTATCCATGCATACAATGGGTGGTTGTAGAAACTGCCCTTAGGGTTTGGCCTAATTTTGGAAGATTCTGTAGTATATTCAAATAATAAGAATTAAAAATTACAAAGAACCTCTCAAAGATTCACTAGTCTCTTGTCTTTCCTTCTCATGAGCCAAAAGAAGAAGGAATCTTGAAAAAAATACACTACATTATCTTTTATGAAAACATTACAGTCGCTTCAATTTAAAACAGAATAAGTCCGAAAGGGGCCTTTGGTTGTTTTAGACCTTCTCTGGTTCTGTCATGACGGAAATCTCAGGGTTACTTTATCGAAATAATCCGGAATACAGATACCACCCCACCCCACCCCACCCCACCCCACCCCACCCCACCCCACCCATATGCAATCGGTTTTACAAATTGCATAGAGGAGGTGTCTGTAATTTGTCATTTATTCCATTGCGAAAATGTCATTTTTAGATTACAAGAACTGAAGGGCAGCTTGTAATTATCACTTTATAAAACAAGGATGAACAAAATTTGTTTGATTAGAGGGCCTGGAGACAAAGTAAAATACTGATGAACTTGACGCTGACCTGTTTAACATCTCATAGTGCAGCTCGAAAAAAGGCACTCTTGTCAAGATACAATAACAACGAGGGGCCGAGACCAAAAACCTACTGGAGCCGTAATTCAATTGGGAAAGAGGTGGTGAAGCCTCAAACACAACAGGAGGTCTCTGAACAACCTCCTGCACATGCAAGCAAACACCATAAAGTGTTGTGTTGCCTGCTACCTGTTGATAGTGACAGAGAGAAATGTTCCAAAAATAATAATGCTCGCTCAGAGGCACGCCAAAAAAAGGAAATAAGGAAATAATTAAAGAGGAAAAAATAAAAATAAAAAAGGAATGCACTGAGAACAAATGGATAAAGATTCACCTTAAGTGAAAAAATGAAGGATAAATCATCTCTTCGCAAGTGTTCCTGAAGAAAAGTGCAAAAGATTGATACATTTCACAATAGGAGATAAAAATGCAACATGCAAAAATTGACCTTTTTTTTCTTTTTTAAAAAAAAAAATAAATAAAAATGGGTCAGTTTGTTAGATATAGAAGTGCACTTAGGGAAGAAAAGGTTATCCTGTAGTCTGCACAATTTTTGTTAACACAATAGCATATGGTCAGCAAGAGTTTCTGCTTACCTGTCCATAAACAAGTTCGTTCAAGTCACTTAGAGATGGTGTTCTCTCCATCATGCGTGCCTGAGAAATAGAAGTACATATAAGAGAGAGAGAAAAAAAAAATAAAAAGTAAAAAAATAAAATCTGTCTTTCAGATGCAGATACATGTTTTTTGCAGCAGCAAAACATCAGTTTGTTTCCTTAAGAAATTAGTGATTCCTACAAAATTAATGAACCAAGTTAAGAAAATATTAAACCCTCGTATCATCATTACCGAGTACATTACAAGTTTGCAAACACCTTCGATATTTAAAAGAATAGGTCTCTTCTCCTTGAACAAACAATTGAAGTAACCAGCATCAATAAAAATGTGACAAAGTCACACGTCTGTTTCGAATAAGCAATATCAACTTCCATGATTCAAATAAACATCGACCAGCTCTGGACAAATAATGATGGAAGATACCTTATTCAGAGAAAAGCGATTTAAGAAAAATCTAACCTTGACACCTCCAGGGAAGCAAAATGCAGCCAGATCCTTTATACGCAAAGACAACTTCTTCCCAGGAGGATACACAAACAGGACCTATTTGGATAAAGAAAAATTAAAGACTGTCAAAAGAATTTCTGGAAGCAAATGCCAAAAACACAAGAACGGTCAAGTTATTCAAAATGGAAAACAAAAAATGTTTTATTCAACACATGTTATCTGTGTAAAAGAAAAAGAAAAAAAAAAATATTCACCAATACTGCCAAACCTGAGGTTCCAATGTTGGAAATGTAGGTCGTTGATGTTTCCGCGAGTGAAAGTCTAACAGTTCATTTCTTTCGCTTTCGTGCTCCCATTTCTTCCTTCTTACAAATGCATCTTCAACAACTTGAAGCTTAGCATCTGGACCAAGCCCGGCTATAATGAAGTGTTCAAAAAGCGAGGTTGGCTCTTTATATATTTCAGGGCCCTGCATTCGCGCTTGTCCGACTTTACTAATGCAATACTCAATCATCAAAATATGTAATTACACAACACTAACGACAAAATTTACATAAAAGATTAGATAAACCAAAAGACCATGCAATACAAAAGAGCAACTTTTCTTCTTTCTAATTATGACAGTGAAAATATAAAGTCACCATCTCAAATTTCTTGTATCAGTTTTACATGATGCCAAATTATATATTGAAAGAAATCAGTTACAATGTTGTCTCTATGATTGCATTATCTAAAAGGATAGAACATAGGGGGATACAACTAACAAAGAACAAAGCATGCACATGGTAAGTTAAATCAACAACCAGCCTATTTAACATAAAAACAAATCAAATCAACTTCAATAAGAAGACAAACAGCACAAGTTCCAAATTGAGAACTCAATAAGAAGAATGTGTTCACAGCCTCAGTCATTACAAAAAACAACTTCATTTTGGAAATGCATACCGACGTTTTCGAGTGAATCTGATACCACTGCCTCTTCTGATTAGCCAAAATCTCGGGATCGAAAGAAGAATAATGACGGTCTTGAAAACTACGACCACCCCATTGCAAAGCCCTTTGCATCTGAGACTTCCATCTATGGAAACTGCTGGTACTAGTAGACTTCTTATAGAACAAAGAGGGTATTTCACTGTGGGCCCGCCTGTGCCTCGGTGCTTGCTCTGGAAGAGGAAGGATTGGACTACCGGGAAAGCCATTGTGCCATTCCTCGGCAGCCACTTTAACACCCTCCTGAGGAAATTGATGAAAAGCCTCACTCGGTGATGATGCGTGTGATGACCAATCTTCTGAAAGATCATCTCCATTGTCTTTTGTCCCCATTTTCAAACAGCTAAGTTTCTGAGCTCACTTTCTTTTACTTAACTCATTTAAGGAATCAAATGTATCAGGATTTTTCATGGAACTTGAAATCTTGAACTCGAGAATCCAATGGTTGGACAAAAATCAAGCTTGTGGAAAATTAATTCTTGATGAACTGCAAAATATCAGTACTGCATCTACATGGAGAAGGGCAACTGGTGGCGTTATACTGGATATATACCTGCCACCAAGAACACAAGAACACAAAGCACAAATGGATAATCACTTTAATTTGCAGATAATATACACTCTGATCACCCAATTGCAGAAAATCAGAAGACAAAATACGGTGACCCTTAAATTTTTTAACACACAAATTAACGAGCCGGGTTTATAAGTTAAGGGTAAAGCAGATTGATTTATCCTGCAATACTTCAAAAAAACACACAAAAATAAAAATGGGGTTTCAAAAATAACTCTATTTTCTATATATTCACAATAAATCCAAATCATTTACACTACTTTCATTCTGGCATTTTCACGAAAGCATACAATGCAACCAAAAATGATAACAAACACAACAACATAACTTAAAACGAATCAAGAGAGCTACTACATATCTCACTAACAACAGACTCTCTTCGTTTCCCCAGCATTACAACCTCGAAAGCAATAGACAACGGTACCAGATTATTCATACGTTTGTCTCGTATACTCCAAGATAAAGTAAGCGCCTTGAGGGTCGATCATAACTCTCCATTATAAGATGGGAAAAATCAAGAATAGTAATTAATACCCCATTTATAAACAAGTTTTCTGTACCTCAAACTCAAAGAGTTGTGATCCTTCTTCTTCAATACATGAATGCGGATTATGGTGGTTGACAAATTTTGTTTTGATAGGCATCGGTTGCTCGAAAATGGTGAAAACTGTGATGCACATAAAGTATTTGCGATTTTGTCTCAGATACAGAGAAGCGGGAGTCGGTCACGTCGGCGTTGA
>CACSLK010012531.1:1098593-1125808 GCA_902706635.1 Striga hermonthica
TTTTTTTTTTTTTTTTTTTTGTAAAATCTCTTAATTGCGTGTTAGATGGTACATTTCATGGATGAAAGCAAATCATAAATCTCTCTGAATTTAAAAAGATATTTGTCAATTAATAGTAAGAATAGGTGGTTAAAATATTTTTTATTTTATACAAAAAGTGATAATAATGTTTTAGTTGCAAATATCATAATATAATTTGAAATATTTATATGATAAACGTTTATATGCCAAAAAATCCGCATGTAATAAGACGTACATGAACAATAATCAATTTAAATATAGTTACTTGTTAAATAAAAGAATATTTTAGAAATATATTTTGTCCAAATAAATTAATATCTCCCGGCCGATATTGTGAGATTTGGATATAGCACATATAAAGTTTGTTTTTGAAAATTGAAGATATTTGATTTTATTAAGTTATAATTAATTTTATTAATAAATAATCGATATATTCGTTCTTAATCTAATATTATGGTAAATATATCTTTCATTTTATTTTTATTTTAGAATATATCACCTTTCAATAAATAATTCTCTCCAAGTTGTGGGAAAGACTTACTTCATAAAGGCCGGTTTCCAAATACTTGGTATTATAATTTTATTAAGTTATATTTAATGATTTTCTTACTAAAATATTTGACATGTTGGCTATCAAATTTTGTAATAGGAAGAGTATATTAATTTAATTTTCTTTTTAAACAATTAATTCAAAAACGAGATTTTAGATTTTAGTGTCTCATAAGTAGTACCAAAATAAAATAATTATTCTTTTAGGTTTCAAATTCTATTAACATTCAATAGTGGATGATTTTTCGCAACTCAATTTGACATATAACTTATGGTAGTTTTATGGACATATACATAATGTATATAGATTTTATTTGAATAAAATAATGTACAAAGTGTAAAAAAATACATATGATAAAATAAGATAATATATATATATGTGGATTTATATGAATTTAAACGGTTCTTGTTCGGTTCCTCGGTTCGGTACGGTTATTTTCGGTTCGGTTCGGTTCTCGGTACGGATATTTTATGAATCTCCAGAACCGTACCGAAAATAAATTCGGTTCGGTTCGGTTCGGAGATAGAACGGTCAACGGATATTTTTCTGTTCGGGGTGAATTCAGTTCGGTTTTCGGTACGGTTCGGTAATCTCCAAGACCCGTGCTCAGCCCTAGCAGCCAGGGGCAGCGCGCGGGCAGACTTGGCCAGCAAGAAAGTGGGACTTCTAGAAGGCTTTTTGAGCTGAATTTTCCCTAGATCCTTCTTCCCTACTTGGAGTGCAAGTCAAGACACAAGATCCCCTAGTTATTTAATTTCCTTATTGCTTTATGAGATCTAGATTGTTTAGGTTACTTAATATTTTATTGCTTTAATAATTCCCTAGGTAGATTAGGACTAGATATATTTTGTGCCTATATAAAGGCCCCTTCCCCATGTTATTTTTCATCATCGAATTTATCAATAAAAATCCGAACTTTTGTTCAAACACTTTGTCTTAGATTTCTTCTAGATTTCTATTACAATTTTATTCGTTTAGAGGGGTGCGGTTTGTGAACCTCTAGGAAACTATCGGCGATTCAAGGCACTGGTTTGTGGCTTATCGGCAGTCGAAACACACGATCTTCATCAGTGCACCGCAGCGCGATAGTCCACCGCGGCGCGACGGATGTGCTAGGCGAGCTCTGTCCATGTTGTGGCATTGGCGCGGCGCGATGAGGAGGTCCGCCGCGGCGCGACGCATAGCACGCAACGGCTGGGAACTGCTGCTCTCTATCGATGTTGTGGCATGGCGCGACGCGATGAGGAGGTTCGCCGCAGCGCGACGCGTAGCACGACGCGACGGCTGGGCCTGGGGCCGTGACTTCTTTGCACGATTTCGTGTTTCGGCTCGTTTGGACTCGAAATTTAATTCCACTTTTTCCTGCTCGTTGCCAATGAAACCTTCTATATAATTACGTTTGCACGCTTAATTTTCGCCTGAGAACCGGTCCTCCCGAGGCTTTCGACCTGCACACAAAAAATGAAGAAAAACCAGAAAAATATACGGAAAACAAATAGAAAACCAAAGTAGAGAGAAACACACAATGAACTATGAAAAAAGAATAAAAACACAAGAAAAGACCTAAAACAGGAGAAAAAAAATGAAAAAATAATCACGAAAAATGTAACAAAAATAAGACAAACAGAAGACAAAAATCCTAAACACTCTAATTCAATAGTTTTTGGTTTCAATTATCAGGTAATGACTTTAAACTAAATAAAATGCAATTTAAATAGTAAACAAACACACTCAATGATTAAAGAGCTAGGGAATCGGAGATAATTTCTTTTGGTTCTAACATAATTATCGGGCAATCAATTTCTCGGTTAAAGGACTTGAATCGTTTCTCGTCTAGAGGTTCACTCTCAATAACTCTTCGTAACAAAAGAGTGAATGTAAACGATCAACTATCAATTATTACAACACAAATACTGTTGTAATAAAATTCATGTGAAAAGAGAATTGTATTATGTGGGAATCCTTAGATATGATGGTGTGTTTAATGTTGTAAGTAAATGGAAAAATTAATGTGAATGTCCAAATTCATTTTGACAAAAACATAACCGAACATAATGTTTGTTCGGTTTGAGAAATGAGAGTGAAACTCATAGATTCATTAATGTTGTCTTAATGAAGCATTAAAGCTTCTCATCTTCATTGAATGCATGGGAGCTCATGAGCACTATAAATAGTGCATGCATGCTAATGGGAAGAACACACCAATAAAGTGAAGGAAAAGAAAAGAAACATATACATATATTCTCTTTTATCCTCTACAAGTCTAAGAATAATTAAGGGTTCTTGGCAACTGAGCTTCTGATCGAGGTGAGTGTGTTAGATAGTGCAGTCTTCACACTTTGAGCCGTCTTATCCTGGGAGAAAAGGCGTAGTACTCGTTGCACAGTATCGGGGCGTCTGTTTTTTCAAGGCAACATGATTATTTATGTGATTCGGCTATATGTGTTCTATGGCTATATAGAACTGTCAGCTAAGTTATTTATTTTTATAATAAACTTATTTATTTACTAATAGAAATATGGTTTCATCTCACGTTCCCGTGGTTGATGTTTGTGGTTTCTACTTTCAAATTCTTAATACGTTTATGTGTTGAAACTCGTTCTTAATTCGCCTTTTACAATCATAATATTTCCAACAATCTTGAAGAAACAAATTTTGTGATTAAGACGAGAATTTTTTCAAAAGTGTTATACGTATTTGTTTTACAATTTTTTTTTTTTCAATTTATCACTATGGCAAGTGGTTCTGGGACCATATCAAGTAATGCTATGTTGAATTCAAAAGTCGATTTATCCGGCTTACCGGAAAAATTTTTGGGGTAATTTTTCAAACGTTGGCAACAACGAATGAAAATTTGGCTTACGATGAAAGGACTTTTGACGATAATTCAGGTGGCTAGGCCTGAACCAACTGATAATGATCCCATAACAACTGAAATTGCTCAGTGGGACGAAAGAGATCAAATTGTTCGAGGAGCTATTTTGTCAGCTTTGTCAAATACGCTCTTTGATGTTTACTGTTCAGATTCGTACACTGCAAAGTCATTATGGGATGAGTTGGACAAGAAATATAATACTGAAGAGAAAGGTCTCGAAAAGTATCCTGTTTCTAAGTTCCTAAAATATCAGATGGCTGAAGGAAAGTCTGTATCTGAGCGGACACATGAATTGATCAACTTGGAGCATTCCCTCGCTGATGCTGATATGAAACTTCCTGAAAAGTTTTTGGTTATGTCAATTATTGATAAATTTCCAAAGACTTGGGAAAGTTTTGGAATGTCGTTAAAGCATCAGAAAGGGAAGTTGACCTTGGATGATTTAATGATATCAATCAACATAGAAGAAGAACATCGAAAAGAAGTTCATAATGTGCCATTTGAACCTAAGGCTAATATGATAATGGAAAAAGAAAAGTGAACCATGCAAATATGAAAATGGCCAATAAAGACAAGACTAAGGCTAAAAATAAGAAACCCAAAGCAAACAAACCATGTTGGAACTGTGGACAGGTTGGACATTGGATTACAGATTGTCCGACGAAGAAAGCTAAGGTCAAATCTAGGCCTGTTGAACAACATGTGGCAAATATGGTTGTTGGGGGAACCTAGCAATGCTAGCGATCCAGAGACAACTATTGACGGGTTTGTTTCTTTACAACCTGAGCTTTTGAATGTCTATGAACCGTTTGATTGGTTAATAGATACTGGAGCAAATGTGCACATTTGTGCTAATAAATTGCTTTTTGTTTCTTATCAGCCAATTAATGGAATATCCGTAGCGATGGGAAACTCAAGTGCTGCCAAGGTGTTTGGGGTAGGATGCGTGGACTTGAAGTTTCCTTCAGGGCGCATTTTATCTCTCCAAAGGGTGCACCATGTCCCAATAATACAGAGAAATATTATTAGTGGTTCTATGTTAGTCCAAGAAGGTTATGAGCTTTCGTTTAAATTGAATAAAGTTGTAATTCAACATTACAATTTATTTATTGGCAAGAGTTATTTGTCTGATGGTCTATTTAAAGTTCGTGTTGATTATGCTGGTTCTGGTAATAAATTTGATTTTGCAGATTCTATTGTTATGAATGTTACAGAAAGTTCTTCTGTATGGCATAAGTGTTTGGGTCATTTAAATTATGATTCTATTAAGAGAATGATGAATCTTAATTTAATTCCAAAACATGATGTTGAACGAAATCACAAATGTCAAGTATGTGTTGAAGCAAAGCAAGTAAGAAAGCCTTATCACTCGATAGAAAGACATTCTGAATTACTTGATTTAGTACACACTGATATTTGTGAGTTCAATGGAATTGTTACTAAAGAACTTAAACGATACTTTATCACTTTTATAGATGATTATAGTAAGTATTGTTATGTTTATCTAATTAAACATAAAGATGAAGCACTTGAGAAATTTATTATTTTTAAAAATGAAGCCGAAACACAAACTGGTAAGAAATTTAAAAGGTTAAGATCAGACAGAGGTGGAGAATATGAATCTAACCTCTTTGTTGAATATTGTCGAAATTTTGGCATAATTCATGAAGAAACTCCTCCATATTCTCCTCAGTCTAATGGGGTTGCAGAGCAGAAAAACAGGACATTTAAAGATATAATCAATAGTCTTTTGTTGAATTCTGGATTGCCTAAGTATATGTGGGGAGAGGCTTTGAATACGGCTTGCCATATTCTGAATATAGTCCCTCTGAAACACAATGAAATAACTCCATTTGAATCATGGAAAGGTAGGAAACCTAGCTTAAAGTACTTTCGTGTGTGGGGCTATCTTGCAAAAGTTCTAGTACCTAAAAAAAAAAAAAAGCTAGGACCTAAAACTATTGATGCGGTCTTTTTGGGATATGTGGAAACTAGCTATACTCTTAGATTTTTGGTTGTTAAATCAGAAATTGTTGGCATAGATGTAAACACAATTGTTGAACTCCGTGATGCTACATTCTTTGAGGATGTTTTTCCTATGAAAACGGGAATACCCCAAAATGATGTCTTGGATGCGGCCCTTACATCATCGTCAATCCTGAACATGTGGAAAAGATGACAAATGTGGGGGGTAATCTCAGTGGTTTGGATTCTTTACAAACAAAATTGGATGAACCTAGACGGAGCAAACGAGCTAGGATCGTTAAGGATTTTGGAAGTGATTTTATCACTTACAATATCGAGGACGAGCCAATAACTTTCAAAGATGCTATGAGTTCAACAGAAGCTAAGCATTGAAAAGTAGCTATCAAAAGTGAGATTGACTCAATTGTCTCTAATGGGACATGGGAGTTAGTTGAACTACCTCCGGGGTGTAATACAATTGGTTGTAAATGGATTTTCAAAAAGAAACTTAATTCTGATGGAACCATTGATAAGTTTAAAGCCAGATTGGTTGTCAAAGGTTTTAAACAGAAAGAGGGAATACATTACTTTGATACCTATTCACCTGTTGCTCGTTTAACTACAATCTGTGTGCTCATAGCCTTGGCTTCTGTGTATAATCTCTATATTCATCAGATGGATGTAAAAACTGCCTTTTTACATGGAGATCTTGATGAAGAAATATACATGGATCAGCCTGAGGGGTTTATAGCTCCAGGTAACGAGCATAAAGTTTGCAAGCTTGTTAAATCTCTTTATGGTTTGAAACAAGCACCTAAACAATGGCATGAAAAGTTTGATAAAACTATTTTATCATTCGGCTTTGTGATAAATGATAATGATCAGTGCATATACTTTAAGGTTAAAGGTGATAATTGTATAATCTTATGTCTGTACGTAGATGATATTCTGTTAATAGGATCTGCATATGAAATAATTGAAGAGACTAAATCATTTCTAAAGAGTAAATTTAAAATGAAGGATATGAGAGAGGCAAATGTAATTCTTGGCCTTAAGTTGATTCGTTCAACTAAGGGTATAGTCATTTCTCAATCTCATTATGTTGAGAAAATAATTGAGAAATATGACTATAATGATTGTAGAATTGCTAAAACTCCATATGATCCATATGTGGCTCTTTTTTAAAAACGAAAGTGTGTTTCTGAGGCTCAATTGAGATATTCTCAAATTATTGGAAGCTCAATATTTAGCTAATGGTACGAGACCAGATATTTCATTTTTTGTGTCAAAGTTAGCTAGATATACAAGTTGTCCTAATAAGACTCACTGGGAAGCCTTGGATAGGGTACTTCGGTATCTTAAAGGCAAAATATCACTAGCTATACATTATAGCAAATTCCCTAGGGTACTTGAGGGATATAGTGATGCTAGCTGGATAGCTAAAAATTCCGGAGCTAACGGATGTACAGGGTATGTGTTTACCTTGGGTGGGGGCGCTGTCTCCTGGAAGTCAACTAAACAGACTTTGGTAACACGGTCTACTTTTGAGGCTGAGTTATGTGCATTGGACACGACTGGAATGGAGTCATAATGATTGTATGGGTTGTTGATGCAACTACCCATTGTAAGCAAGCCATTACCTCCAATACCAGTGCATTGTGATAGTCAAACCACAATTGCAAAAATAAGAAGTCAAAAGTTCAATCAGAAAACAAAGAGACACATGCAAGTTAGACTAAAGTCTATAAGGGAATTAGTGTCTGATAAGGTTATGGCCGTTGACTTTGTTAATTCTAAAGACAATTTGGCTGATCCTTTGACTAAAGGACTTGATCTATCGTTAGTGCAAAAATCCAGGTTAGGGATGGGACTGAATAACCCATATGAGATGCATCTGCAGTAGCAACCCAACCTTCTAAGTGGAGATCCCACAAGGAAGGTTCAATGTGGTATAAACAAGCTGTTGAATGTATCATTGTGCACCTAAAATTACAAGACTGATACTTATATATAAAGTATGATGTGTTCTTTCCCTAGCATACCTGAAAGGTGCTGTTAACTGCAAGTATAGTAAGAGTTTATCTCTGAATGGGGTCGAGTTTTCTAAACAAGATGTAAGCAGTGCATCTTTGGAGATGCCCAACTAAATGAGTATAGTTGTTTGGCCGCAACTAGGGGAAAGGGTCATTCCTTGAAGATACTCATGAACAGGATCGTGACATATGGCCTAATGTGTCAACCCTAAAGATCAGAACATAGTCTATAAGTTGTTGTTACTAATGAACGTCATTACACTCACGACATGAATTCAAGGATTAGATCCATTCATTTCGGTGATGACAGAAGTTGGATAACTTAGGTAGTGGTTCAAACCGGAAGGTACCATTACTGAAAGCAACTTATGATGACCCTGATAATTATTATCTAAGGATTTGTGGGGGATTGTTGTAATAAAATTCATGTGAAAAGAGAATTGTATTATGTGGGAATCCTTAGATATGATGGTGTGTTTAATGTTGTAAGAAAATAGAAAAATTAATGTGAATGTCCAAATTCATTTTGACAAAAACATAACCGAACATAATGTTTGTTCGGTTTGAGAAATGAGAGTGAAACTCATAGATTCATTAGTGTTTTCTTAATGAAGCATTAAAGCTTCTCATCTTCATTGAATGCATGGGAGCTCATGAGCACTATAAATAGTGCATGCATGCTAATGGGAAGAACACACAAACAAATTGAAGGAAAAGAAAAGAAACATATACATATATTCTCTTTTATCCTCTACAAGTCTAAGAATAATTAAGGGTTCTTGGTGACTGAGCTTCTGATCGAGGTGAGTGTGTTAGATAGTGCAGTCTTCACACTTTGAGCCGTCTTATTTTGGGAAAAAAAGGCGTAGTACTCGTTGCACAGTATCGGGGCGTCTGTTTCTTCAAGGCAAATAGATTATTTATGTGATTCGGCTATATGTATTCTATGGCTATATAGAACTGTCACTGAAGTTATTTATTTTTATAATAAACTTATTTATTTACTAATAGAAATCTGGTTTCATCTCACGTTCCCGTGGTTGATTTTTGTGGTTTCTAGTTTCAAATTCTTAATACGTATATGTGTTGAAACTCGTTCTTAATTTGCCTTTTACAATCATAATATTTCCAACAAATACAATACTATGACGAACAAGTCTATTTTAAATGAGCCTAAAGCAACCATCGTCTCCCCTCTCGGTTCTACACGTTGATTAACTAGGTTAGAATGATGATCAATCAACTAACCCTATAATTCACACAACTCACATATATATATATGAACAATGAAAAACAAGCAATCATAGACGAACCTAATCAATCATCTTCTATCCATAGCAAATGGATGTAGCTACTCATTACGAATTTAACATCACAAATCACATCAACCCAAGCCATCATCATCAATGAACAAATTGAGAACAAGAACTTACGATTAATGTAGAAACAATGTCAAATCCAAGTGCATCCAAATCCAAGCGAGAAAAAAGAGTTTTTCAATCTCGAAATCGAATCAAAAGTGAAAACTAATGAAAAGGAGTTTAGTAGAGAGAAAAATCATAAATCAAAATCTAGAATGGAATAGAATGCCCTAGGTCCAAAAACAAATTAAAAATTCAGCATCTCGATTTTCGCGTCGCGAGTCACGACTTCTCTCTTTCTCGGGTCATGAGTCGCGCGTCGTCGTTTTCTTCAAAATTTGGGAGTGGTCGCGACATCTCTCGCGAGAGCGAGTCGCGACTCGAACTCGCGAACTACTACTTTAGGCTCTGTTAATCTCGCGGGTCATGACGATCTCGCGAGTCTCAAAAACTTCTAGGAGCGTTTTCAGTCCTTCCTTCAGTCCTCTTCGTCGTCTTCTGGGCTCGGCAACGGTAATTCTCGATACCACGGTCTCGGCCACCTCCTGAAAACATAAACACGAAAAAAAACACGAAGCAAAACACGACAAAGAGACACATAAATAGAAACTAAAGAGAAAATCACAAAACCAACGAAATGGACCAAATATGCTACGAAAAAACTACGAGTGGGGAAAAAAGAAAAAGAAAATAAACTCAAAATAAAGACACAAAAATGAGACTATACTACATAATCTCCAATTCAGTCCCACCACCCTTCGATCCATTGCAACTATTGTTCTTATGTCGCACCTTCGAGTACATCTCTCTGACTCGCGTAGCTCGACCACCATGTCTCAGCTACAAACACTTTGTCGAAGGGCGTTGACCAGAGACCGCCATGCCTCAGGAGAATCCGCCAAATCTCTCATGTTATCACACCGTCGCGGAAATTGAAAGGATTTCCTAAAAAAGCCGATAGAGATCTCGTAGAGGAACAAATCGATTTATGGAAGAAACTAAGAAGGTGGGGAATGAAATTGCAAAGGAAGAAATTGATTTATGGAAGAAACTAGAAGGTGGGGGAAATAAATTGCACAGGAAGAAATCAAACGGGATATTTGCGGCATTTAATCTTAACATAAAGACTATACTTGTCAATTATGAACCAAACAAGTTAATAATTTTTTTTTTTTTTTTTTTTTTTTTTTTTTTTTTTTTTATTATTATTATCAAAAGGACATCACTTCAATTTTTCTATGGGAATTAATCAAGCTCAATCACTCATAAATAACCAAACTCACCCTTAGAGCTTTAAGAGCTCTATTTAAAAGACTCCTCTTCTAATTTTGGTTAGTTGATTTTGATTGAATAAAAAATATATTCAAGTAACTCGGCCTCGCTAGTCAATCATACACATACAGCACATACGGGAAGGAACGATAATCCAAACACAATATCAAAGTGAAACAAAGCTGGTAGTCCAGACAGTGAAATTGAATCCCATGCAGAAAAACTTGTCCAATCGTATCCGAGTCCACAAACGAGGCCTTAATGTCTAGCAGAAGAAGGGAAGAAGACTGGAACAAAAAAAACACACACACAGGAAAATACAAACAGTGTTGGCATAACCATACTGTCAGTAGTCATAGATTATATATGCATGTTAAGCACGACACGAAGACAGACCCCATCGTGCATCAGATCAAACGCCTTATTTATGTCTGCAAGAGTCAGATTGTGCGTGATATACTCATCCACCTTGATTTCCTGCAAAAAAAGGTTATAATGTTTAAGTTGAACGGTTGCATGGAAAATAAGAAAAATGCCGATGGTTGCATAGAAAACAAGAAAAGAAAAGAAAAAAAAAAAGGTAAAAATGAGGTGCTTGCTAACAAGAAAGGATATTGAAAATGAGTAAATTCAAATCGACACACTAGTCTAATTACCAAAAGAAAAGAAACAAGATCTCCACATTAAATCTCCTTTTACTCTTATTATTTTTTTTTAAGTTATTTTAATGTAAATATTTAATTAGATATATTATTTTACACATTTAGTTATTTAAATTATCATTGTATAATTAATTAAAAGAAAATTATTATTTTATTTACCTCATATTAATACACCAAATATTTTATTCCATTATAAATAATATTATTTACTGAAAATGTGTATTATGTTAAAACTATGAGTATCTTAATTTGAATTAAACATAATTTTTTCATAATATTTAATTTATTTAATAATAAATTAACATATTATACTAAACACATAAAAATGTGAAAAACAAAACAAAGTGTAGAACAAAATCATTGCGCATATACATGTGAGAAGAAAAATAGAAGTGATACGTGTTGCGCCATACGTGGTGCAACCCTGCTCATGTATTTATTTTCGTGTCGGTTTCTAGCATTGCACTGGAGAGCAAATTTACTTTACTTTGGCGTAAAATCAAGAACGCTCTAAGAGCAAAATCAAATCTAAGGCTCTGGGTTGAAGGCCAAAAGATGTTTGTAATACTTTAAGAACGAATATGTAACTTGAATGATCATCTATTTCCTGAAAGAAAAAATTGATTTACAACCAGTGTTTTTATACCATACCGGCAATTCCATACCAGACGAGCCACCAGTACGCAATTCAATTGGTTTTACCTTCTAGTTTACCGATCTCAATAAATACTAATCTAATTTATCATTATAATATATGTAATGTATAAAACTAACTTTAACAAATACAACAATTGATTAAAATCTAGCAACAGTAAACATATTAAAATTAAGTGTAGAACTTCTGCAAAAAAATTAATAAAAATACAAAAAAATAATCCGGTATATTTTAACTGGTCGGTATTTTTTTTTCCGGTGAAACTGGTATATTTCGGCATGATACCGGCATAAACCGGTATTTTAGCCAAAATGGTATTTAGAAGGTTATCGTACTGGCCAAACCATCAGTATCGGGTATTACCAGCTGATAAGGTATGGTATTGGATGCTATTAAAACATGGCTTATAACTATGCTAAAGAGAAGATCAACATTAAGAAAATGAAAAAAAAAAAAAATTCACTCACTTTCTTCAAATACTTGTCTACAAGCCAAGGCACTTGTGATCGGCTCTTGAAACCACCAAAAGCAGTACCCTTCCACACGCGACCAGTCACCAGCTGAAACGGGCGTGTGGAGATTTCCTGACCGGAGGCGGCAACACCCACAATGACGGAAGTTCCCCATCCCTATCACATTCAAAGCAAGCTCAACATTATCCGATTGCTTAATATCACGAATGCATTCAAGAAAAACAGGTAAAAGTGTTTACAAAATTCACCTTATGGCAGCACTCCAAAGCAGACCGCATGATAGAGACATTCCCAATGCACTCGAAGCTATAGTCAACTCCACCATCGGTTGAATCCACAATGACTTGCTGAATTGGTTTCTCATGATCTTTCGGGTTGATAAATTCAGTCACGCCAAAATTCTTTGCTGTCCATCATAATTTACACACAAAGATGAGAAAAGGAAAAAGGGAATATTTCTATAGCTAGAAAATGAATTTTAACATGCAAAACGGCATATTATGTAAGCATCTATCCCCAAGTAATCTCAGAGAGGAAGTGTCTATGCTCTTGCAAGTGCAGTAGCTCCGTTATTATTGATTCTTCTCCCCCACATTGCTGAAACTTTCCAGCACTGTGTCAGTTTTCTTTGCTTTTGTCTTCATAATAACAGAAGTAATTACATCGCAGGGATACATAAAACAGCCTTTTAGTTCATAAGGAATTATCTAGGAGTCACAGATTAATCTATAAATCATTATGCAACATAATAAGCCACAAGTACCAAAAACAAAAACGGAAATGGAGGTGGACATACCAATGTCAAACTTCTTGGTATCAATATCTATTCCGATGATTCGTGAAGCTCCAGCAGCTTTAGCACCCTCCGCCACCTGAATGGAAAGAACTAAGTCGATTATCTTTGTGATCAAGACAAGCATGATATCACCCTACAGAGAACTTACAGCAAGTCCAACAGTGCCAAGCCCAAAAATTGCAACAATGGAACCTGGTTCTACTTTTGCTGTATTCCAAACAGCGCCAAGACCTATGGGCAAAGAAAAAAGTGAGAAGGTTAAAGAGTACATAAGAAAGAAAGTCTAAGAAAAATACTCCTGTAAGGATCCTTGTAGAAAAGAAATTCTGAAGTGGACTGTTCTAATTAATCTGAAAGAAGAATTGGGTAAGATTTGGCCTGTGTCTACAATTTGATCGACACAAAAACCCAAAACAACAATAATAGACAGGTCTTGAAGGATTATACCAGCACAAAAATGTTTTGGATTGATAAAATAATTCTTCTTCATCTTGATTGTTCGATTTAGTGTACATGCAGTGGTACACTTGTAATTGTGTTCAGAATACATCCAGAAACAGGCAAAATCACAACAAACCTCGCATGCAGCGCAGCACTAATGTTCTACATAATATTGACAAAAACTTTTAAAACAAGAGATCAAGTTCTAATTCAGGAAAGAACATAACTAGTACTGTATAAAAAGGGATGAGGACGCTAATTATGAGCAACAATAACAAAAAAATAATAGAAAGTATGTTAAGTTACTTACCGGTTGGAACACCACAGCCAAGCAGACACACTTTGTCGAGAGGTGCAACAGGATCAATTTTTGCAACACTAACATCATGCACAACAGTGTACTGACTAAATGTTGACGTTCCCATGAAATGGTAGATAGGACTTCCGTTTATGGAGAAACGACTCTTGCGGTCGCTCAACATGACACCAACCCCAGTGGCCAACCTGACTTTTCCACATAGATTTGTCTTTCCAGACTTGCAAAACTTGCATTCCTTGCATTCGGCCTGGTAGCAAGGGATGACATGATCTCCTGGTTGAACTTCAGTCACACCTTCTCCAACACTTTCCACTATGCTGTGAAGTAATCAATAAAAAGAAAATGGATGTTAATGAGAATACATTTACATTCAAAGAAAATGGTTTCTGATCTGTAGAGTGTTAAAAGTTAAGCGCACCCTGCAGCCTCGTGACCAAGAATACATGGGAAGAGACCTTCAGGATCCTTCATGAGAGATAAGTAAAGGATTAGAATAAGGTTCTCAACTCGAGAACTAGACTCATTGGCATCATTTTCCTAAAACTATTACATTATTATTTTTCTTATTTGATTATTCTTCCATCTATATTTACCATCATTTGCTGGGGAGGTTCTTTGGGACACATTAAAAATAGGTGGATCATTCATCAAAGTTAGTGAAGGTCCAAATCTGATAACCAGAAATTACAAAAGGAATTGAACCACATCACAACCCAGAAAGTCCTTAAACAACCTAAGCCCACCCAATTAACAAATCTCCGACAGAAGGAAGAGGAAACAATCAGTTCTTCTTCAATCTTAATACTAATTTTCTCAAACCACAAACCCATTTGTGCAACCAAATCATCTTAATACTAGAGATAATTTTTACCATTTTAGACGGTTCGTAGTTCATATAACGCGTGTACATCAACGGTACATACCTTGCCGCTCCACGTGTAGGCATCGGTGTGGCAAAGGGCGGTGAAGAGGACTTTCACTCTCACTTCTCCGGCTTGTGGCGGCGCCACCTGCACGTCCTCTATCACCAGCGGTTTATTGGGTTCCCAGGCCACCGCCGCTTAAAGCCAAATAAAAAGAACTCAGCTGAAGGTTCTTATCACACAACATACTGATCGACTACAGACGGAGAAGAAAGTACAACTGTTATACCTTTGCAAGTGATGACTTGACCTTGTGTAGCCATGAACGAATCGATGAACGCAAAACGATAAATCGCGCACGCAGGCAGTAGTGGAGTGGATGAACGAAAGATGAATCTCGAATTATTATGAGGGTATTCTGTTTTATGTTCGGTGAGCAGTAGGAAATGGGCCTTATCGAGTGGTTTTTGTTTGTTTTCTTTTTATTATATATATTTTTTCAAATGAGGCCCAAATCGACGCAATTCATGGCTAGATGATAAATATCCGTCAACGTTTGAGTTTGACCAATGTCCCTTTACATATCTTATCTATTACTATAAAATAGAGTCAAAGGAAAAATAAATTTTTAGTAAATTTTTTCCCCCCCAAATTTTTCAAAAATTATCTGTTACGGGAACTTTTTTCAAATTTTTTTCATTTATCCCGCCTAACTTTTCAATTTTTTTTTTCTTTTTTGTAGTTGAATTTTAGTGATCTGATTATGCGGCTACATATTAGGAAAGATTGACTACAAATTTATTCTAGTACTAGCAGACTCGCACAGCCGGCCAACGATTATATTATTTGAGTAGCATCCATATGCAAAAAATTTTAGAACTTATACAGCAACAATAATTATTATATTTATGCAAGCACCAAAATATTACATCAAAATATGCTTGTTTGAAGTCCTGAAGTTACACACACAGACCATACACACAAACCATCAAAATACAAAATATTAATGCTCATTAAGCAGGTGCACTACTATAAGCTTAATCAGCAATAATATTTCTTAGATAATACCAGTACGCAAAATAGTTGGGGTTCATTGTCATTTCCCTAACAAAAGCAAATGACTAAAAATATAATGTGCAAGTTAAATATCCAAAATACGTGGTTTTTTCGGATTGAAAGCTTTTTGTTCCACATTTGAAGTGCCACTAAGTTGCTTTGGCGATTTTTCCTGGTCGGTTTCATCCTTGGAATCACTTGGGCCGTTGAAGGTTAGTTTTCGCTTGGTGGAGCTTCCTGCTGGTTGGTTTTCTGCTCCCCTTCCCATTCTGAAATAAGGCGAATCATCGCCTGCAAATGGAATTTGGCTACCAGTTGGTGTTATCAGATGCTCCTCTGCTGCAATTTATTTTTCCTGTAGATGTTAATTTAGTAGTTATGGTGAAACGAAAATGAATAGGACTTTACAAAATTTGCATGAGTTTTAATGTGTACCATTCTTGCATGTTGCCTTGCCTCTCCATGAATCTCATCTTCTAAGTATAGTTTCACTATGGCGTAGCTGTCCATAGGATATCCATAATCTGACTCATAATGCCTAACGAAGCATGTGATAGTTTTCTTCCAGAAGCCTGTTATGATTTCTGACAGCAAATCGTTGGCCTAATAAAGTGGTGATAAACAGGTTGTTAGAAATTCAGCAATACGAATGATCAAGTGTGTTGGTAGCTTATTTTCACTAAAATATGATGTGCACCTCTTTCTCAGCCTCATATATCTGTTGTGCAGTAAATGGTATCAATTTTTCAGCATCTTCAGCATAAATGAGTGCATTTAATACTCCTGTTCCGTCATAAATAGCCACAACAAATCGACATCTACAAAAACTATATTCAAATTCATTAGTCATATGAACGGGAGCGAAAGACTATAAAATTACTACTTATTAGAAGATACAATATAGTTTTACCTCGCCTCTACATTGGTTTGTTCGTTACATATCGTGCATTTCACTTCCCAACCAACTGGAACTTCAAGCTTAGTGTGACAATGTCCACATGCACTGAACCACAAGGATTTTTGGTTTGTGACCATGGTTACTTGACCTTGCACCCATGTAGCTTTTACCTGTAATAAAGCAATAATTTATTTTAGTTTGTCGACATATAAATATACCATAATATATACTTTGAACATTGTGTTGTTGACACTAACTGTTTTGTTAAGTGAATGTAAAGCTGCTTGAACTGTGATAACATCATTGCCATTTGGCGGTGGCAAAAGGATAGAGGTATTCGCGAATGCTTTATCTTCAATTAGACGTGCAACTTCAGTTTTGTGGTCTATGTACCTATAATTGTAATGTGCATCATATTAGATTTATTTTCAATAAATTGTTGAAATATAAACATGTATGTTTACCATTGTTTTAAGTTAATTGCTTCTTGCATAGGTGGGTTGATTAGAATGCAGGTGGGCAACCTCGTCGTTAGAGATAAAGTTGTGTGTGAAAGGATGTTGTTAAAGGTACATTATTTTAAAATAAATTGATAATGAAATAATAAATAGTTATCCATATTGGGAAAACTTACAGTTGAAAGTTGTAACTTTGATCCTCATTGCGAGCACGATATTTCCTGTTGGGATTGTTGATGATAGTTGAACGCCCTCATTTTCCTGGTGTTAGTGCTATGCATCATTTGTTTTTTAGGTATACCCTCGTGCCAACCAACTTCACCAAACGGAAAAAGAATAGGATATTGTAAGGGTCGTAACACCCAAAATAATAACTTATGCTATGTTATTGCCCACCATGAGAATACACTTTTATATCTCTCCTGCTTGTTTCTCCATTCTCATCACCCTCAACCCATAATGCAACAACTTGAGATACATTAAGTTTGTTAAATACTCTTTGATCGACATCGGGAAGAGACTTCAAAACAATACAGTAATCATGTGGAGGGTTCATATCCCGGAAATGTTAAAAAATTTTATATATGGATTATCCTTACGTAGCCACATAATTTTTTTAATTAAACTTTATGTGAGCCTTGGACATATTTCTAAACGTTTAGCAATCTCATCTTCAGTGTCATGAAAATATAGTTGAAGATTCTGCGAACCAGACACATATTTAATAATTTGATATAGTTGACCTTGTATCTTAATGGTGTACACACCTTTGTTTCGCTTTTCTAGATCCTTATCACAATTTACTCCCATTGACGTAAATGCAAAATAATTATTAACTGTCTTAATACATGTTCTAAACAATTTAGCTTCTTCTGAGTTAGATTCAAACAAATCCTTATTAACATCACCATTGACACAACACATATGCGATTTCTCATGAAAAATTTTTCATGCATTGCAGTATGAGCAATTAGGAGGCCTAGGCAAAACGCTAGACTCAGTAGGAACCACTTGTAACAAATGGCGTCCGTCCACAACTTTCTGACCTGCTATAGATTTAGTTTAGGATTGATTACATATATATTTCACAAATTGATATGTTACCAATGCTTATGATTTGACCAAACAAATTATTACCTGCACGACTGTCAACATTATTTTGATATTGGTTATTCCAAAGAGAACTATTACTCCGTTGGTTATTAGGTTGGTTTACTGGAGCACTTGTTTGTGTGGAACTTTGACCATGTGACAATGACCTAACATGACTTAATGATGGTCTTGAACGTTCCACCTGACCTATTTTATTCATTTTTTGGCTCTATATTTCTCTAAACTTTCAGGTCTACATCGTTTCTTTGATGCAATATATGTACCCTCTGATCTTTTTAATACAATAGGCACAAAAATTGGCCTCATTTTAACTGCACCAACACAAAATCTTTAGGAAAAAGAAAAGCTAAATACAACGGCGGTCTAGAACGAAATGCAAACAACAAATAGATGGTAGCGTAAAAAAAGACAAAATATACCTATTGACAAATAAACGGAAAAAAAGAGCTACCACGTACAAAAAGAAAGAAAACTACTTTCAATAATAATATTTCCAAAGGCAAGAGTTACCTGGTATGCATCAAGTGAATATACAAAGGCTACCCAAGTGATGATACTAAGTCCAGTTAAATTAACACCTTCTGCAAGAAAAACATATAAATATACCTTAAAAAGCCAGATGTAAGAATAAATATAGTCCACATAACTACATCAAGAGTGAGCATATTAGAGATTATATTGTTGAATTACCTGGAAAACTCCAAACTCAAATGGGCAGAAGCACCTGTTGATGATATGATAGATATCCAATACCAAGAGCACCAAAAGCTTAAAATCTATTAATACACAAATGACAAAAAAACAGTGAGAACAAAAGAACACTTTGAGTTTTATAGAATAAAGTATTATAAACTCATCAACAAAGTAAGTTTTCTTGAACACATGAAACAACAAAGTAAAGAATTATGTAAATGCAAAATAGCAAAACAAAACAGCACCATGAATATAAAATTGTACAAAAAAAGAAAAACTATCAACTCCCAAGTGTTGATATAAAGCCTAACCAAATTAACACTTACAGCAAGCTAAATAAATGAATAAACCTTAAAAATGACATGTACAAATAAAGTTTTACAAACTAACCAGCAAGAATTAATTTTTTTTTTTTTTTTTTTTCACACAGGAAACACCAAAGTAGAGAAGTAGGTAAGTGTAAAATAGGTAAACAAAAGAACACCATCAAATATAAACACTGCATAATACCTATCACCAAACTTTAAAAATAAATTTTAAATATACCTCATGTTTTTTTTTTTAAAAATATCACCTAAATTCACAATGTAAAAGAAATGATTGTATAAGAAACAACCAGATACACAACACCATCAAACTTCTCTCTCTTGATCACATTAAGCTCACGGAGAGCAAATGAAATCACAGACCCACCCTTAAAAAATTATGCCAAAAATAACAACATAGAAATGTGTATAAAAAAAACAATAGTGATTAAATCTAACAAAATTGACCGAAAAATTTGAACATATTGGGGATATGTAGAAAGAAGGAAAAAAGAGTAGAAAAGAAATAGGACCGATCGAAAGAAGAGAAAACTCTTCAACTCAGCTCATTACATTAAATTAAAATAAATGTTATTTACTAAAATACCCATAAACAACAAACTACTAATTAAGGTATTGTAGTCAATTTAAAATGCTGCACACACGTGACTCAATGTAAAGAGAAAGAAATTTTAAAAAGAAGTCAAATGACAAAAAAAACCAGCTGCAATTAATAGAAGAATCAGGGTGATTTAGTCCGCACATGGAGACACGTGTCGGCTAACAA
Organism: Striga hermonthica; assembly: GCA_902706635.1. Classification (NCBI taxonomy): domain Eukaryota; kingdom Viridiplantae; phylum Streptophyta; class Magnoliopsida; order Lamiales; family Orobanchaceae; genus Striga; species Striga hermonthica. The sequence goes on from CACSLK010012531.1 coordinate 1,118,190, forward strand.
AGCAGCCTTCTATTGCCTTATTAATATAGGAGACATATATTAATATAGGAGACAGATATCATTCAGGGCATTTTTAACAATGTTTTTTTATAAATCTTCATAAACCTCACTTTTACACTTCTCAACATGCCACATCATCCAAAACCTCATTCTTACTTCTATATCCATAAACCTCCAATAACAATAAACCTCATAAACCTCATTTTTTATGGGTCCCACATGTTTCTCACTTTATTTTAATTAATATTATACTATTATATTTTATTAATATTTTAAAAGTATAACTCTACTTTTTATTCTTTATAAATGTAAATATTTCATATATTTATCATAAATACATCTAAAAAATAATATAATTATATATATTATATATTGTTAAGTACGCAAGAATGTATAGTTTTAAGTATAAAAATTACAAAACAAAAATTACGAAACATAGAACAGACATAATATTAAAAATTAAATTTTGAGTACAAATTAATTCTAAATATTAATCATGGGAAGTAGATTCATTCCAAATATGTTCGACCAAGTCGTGTCGAAGTTGATGATGAATTTGTCTATCTTGCACCTCAGCTCTTATCTGCAAGTAGCATCAAAAATTTGGAGACACCCCTTCACGCGCCAACATTGGTGGTTCCCATTCATCATTAGACCAGTTGGTAGCTTCTTCGCCTTCGTCTTCGATTATCATGTTATGTAAAATGATCACGATAACATAATTTCGCTAAGATCTTCTTTATACCAAAAACGAGAAGGACCTCGAATAATTGCCCACCTTGACTAGAGGACCCCAAAAGCACGCTCAACGTCTTTTCTTGCAGCCTCTTGTCTTTGCTTGAATTTTTTCCTTTTTGGATCCTCTGGACATTGAAAGCTTTTGACAGATGTAGCCCACTCTGGATAGATACCGTCTGTTAAGTAGTATCCCTTGGTGTATTGAGTCCCGTTAACCACAAAATTGACCTCTGGAGCTACACCATGTAAAACATCATTAAATAATGGAGATTCGTGTAGTACATTTATATCATTCCGTGATCCCACGAGCCCAAAAAATGCGTGCCAGATCCATAAGTCTTGTGATGCCACTGCTTCAAGCATAATCGTGGGTACCCCATGGTCCCCTCGAGTGTACGAGCCTTGCCATCCAACTGGACAATTTTTCCACTCTCAATGCATACAATCTAGACTTCCCAACATGCCAGGAAAACCATGTTTCTCCTCGTGTAATGTAAGTATTCTTTGGATGTCACTGGCATTTGGGGGGCGTAAATATTGGGGTGCATATATTTCTCACACAACACGACAAAACTCGATCAGACTTCGATTTACCGTTTGCTCTGACATACGAAGGTATTCGTCATATTGATCTGCAGGAGCTCCGTACGCTAGTTGACGTATAGCCGCAGTACACTTCTGAATTGGTGTAAAACCTGATCTTCGTGCCGCATCTGATCTACACTTAAAATAATCGGAATGGCCTTCGACATCCTGAACGATCCGACAAAATAATCGTCGGGACATACGGAATCTACGACGAAAGTAGCCTTCGTGGTATATGGGATCAGGAGCAAAATAATCTCTTACTAGTAGGGCATGTCCAGCTTCACGATTTTGAGGCACTTCTCGTCTTTCACGCCTAGTTGAACTTTCATCTTGCTCGGCTTGCTGCAATTGCATAGTCGTGGCCTCCATCAAGGCAAATTCAGCTTGCTCCAATGAATCGTCAAGCATATCTTTCAAAAAAGCACGATATGAGACTCTATCATTATTACGACTAGCCATTTTTAGAGAAGTTAAAAATATTTATGTTTGTGAAAATTGACAAAAAATGAGAATTAAAGAATCAATAAGGAATTTAGCTGTGGTTTTTGTATGTGGTTGTGGAGTTGATGATACTATACTATTTATAGTGTGAAATGATTGTGTTAGGTTAGCTTGTGTTAGATATTATTGTAGTAGGTGGCATGTGTGGTGCAGTAGGTGGCTTGTTTTTTTTTTTTTTAATTCCATTATTGATAGAATAAGATAAATAATAATAAAAAAACGTTTACGTGGGTCCCGCAAGGTTACGTGTGACTTCGGTTTACCGAGAATCGAGATGAGATGTGTATACCATTCAGGCACAATGTCATGCGGGACATTTATCGAGTATTTCAGAGCTCCAAACATTTAATTAGAGAAGCTCGAGTTGAGGGTGCATATTAGTAAAATAAATAAATAAAAAAAGCCATTTATGTGGGCCTCGGAAGGTCGCGTGTGACTTCGGTTTACCGAGAATCGAGTTGGGATGTGTAGATCATTTAGGCACGATGTCATGCAGGACATTTATCGAGTATTTCGGAGCTCCGAACATTTAATTAGAGAAGCTCGAGTTGAGGGTGCATATTCGTAAAATAAATGAAAAAAAGCTGTTTACGTGGGTCCCGCAAGGTCGCGTGTGACTTCGGTTTACCTAGAATCAAGTTGGGATGTGTATATCATTCAGGCACGATGTCATGCGGGACATTTATCGAGTACTTCGGAGCTCCGAGCATTTAATTAGAGAAGCTCGAGTTGAGGGTGCATATTAGTAAAATAAATGAAAAAAAAGTCATTTACGTGGGTCCCGCAAGGTCGCGTGTGACTTTGGTTTACCGAGAATTGAGTTGGGATATGTAGATCTTTCAGGCACGATGTCATGCGGGACATTTATCGAGTATTTCGGAGCTTCGAACATTTAAATAGAGAAGCTCGAGTTGATGGTGCATATTAGTAAAATAAATGAAAAAAACATATACCAACGAACATTGCTCGCAATCATAACATTTAACATAAACATAATAACTAAGATAAACATTGCATAACAATTTAAATTATAGCACGCTAAAAACTCCAAACAACATAAAAATTCATTTGAGACCCAGTTCTTCTTTAAGCACAGCAAGAAGTCCCTAGTGGGCTTGCAATTCTTCTTCTGTCATGGTTGAAGTATCCTCCTTTAGCATTTCTCTGTACGTCTTCCATGACTCTATGCGAACAAGCTTTTCCAAATCCTTTTGTTTCTTTAAATGAATTTCTTTAACCTCACCAATCTCAGCCAACAGACGTCCAACATCTGGACCGGTGCTCCCTTTTGCAGTTGTTTTTCCCTTTCTCTTCCCTGCCTTTGCTGCTTTTTGGCCAATTGGTCGACGCACATACCTGTCCTCAACATCACCACTAGGCTCAACATCTTGCCCAGAGCCAGAAGTTTGATCTCCAATATCACTTATTCTAGCTTTCTTTCCACCTCGAGATGTGTGAGATGCTCCATCGAATTTGGCATTATCTTTCAAAACTTCCCAACAATGAAGCCATTTAAACCCTCCTTTCTTTTTTCCCTTGCTATTCCACTCCATTAATGCATTCTGCAAAACAATTGCATCATTTTCACCACTTCTTTGATCAGCCCAAAACCTGTTTATCGATGCATTAAATTTGATACAATCTCTATGGAAAACATAAAAATGCGATTTTGCTGACTCCATAGTTCTTTGAATGAGGTTTCGTGCTTGACCGGCCTCATTATAGTACTGTGTAATTCCCCTCCAAAAATCATCGGACGTTTGTTGAGCGCCAATGACCGGATCACTTGAGATGGTACAGAAAGCTCGACATAGTAAAACATCCTCCTCATGTGTCCACGGCATTGCTGTCACTTTACCGCATCTTTTAGGCTCAACTTCTTTTCCTTTTTCTGAGTCCGTATCAAGGCAAATGTTGTCAAGTCCTTCAACCTTCGGGGCCGTGCAAGGTCTTGGGACTTCAGTGGAACTACTAGAAAATCCAGTCGACATGAAATTTTCTTGTTGATAAGGCATCCCAAATGCATTCGGAATGCCATATCGGGGTGGCATTGTCCACATATACTGAGATTGATTCATGTTCATTAAATTTGGTGATTGGGTAAAAGAAGGTTGCTCTGAAGTCTGTGGAATTGGATAAGAAGGCATTGGTGCTGGTATTTGAAAAGGAAAATTTTGAAATTGGAGTTGTAGTTGCATTCTAGGAAATTGAGAAAACTGCATATTTCGTGTATAACGTGAATTTACGGAAGACGGGATCTATATGGATTGTTATCCATTACACCTTTAGAAAAATATAAGGCAGAGGTCTATGATTTTATTTTTTCCTGATGAGGATGTAATGCATAACATCACAACAATCACCTTTATTTATAGAGGGTAGTTTGTATTGTAAAGTGATATTTGAAAAAAAATACAATATCAATTAAATATGCCCATCAGTTAAATGAATGGCAGGTGGGCACACAATTCAAAGAAAATTGCAAAGATTGGATATGTGACCATACTTCTTGAAAGTAATGAACAAATGCAACTATACAACAGAAGGATAAGATTTATATCAATTAAGTCAGCTTTTATTTTTTATGTGTGACAACACAACTGTTTTACTACATCAATTTTTTAAATAAATATATATATATATATATATATATAAGTTTATTTAAATTCAAAGTATCTTTAGACACACATTGCAAAATACCATCAGATTTTGTTTTTGATGTGTGACAACACAATATTTTCATTCAAATTTTAATTTTAAAAACCTAATAACAAATAATCAAAATAAAATATGAGATTCAATTTATTTTCTTAAACAAAAACAATCTAGTTTTACTCTCTTTTTGTACGAGCAAAGATTATTAGTGTTCGTTCTTCATCGAAAATATCTTCTTTTTTTTTTTCCGGAACGATAGAAATGATATATAAAAGGCACAAAAGTGCAAAAGTACAACCACGAGCTGAATACACACCCAACCACCAGCTGAATAAGATTGGGAGGACAGGTCATAAGACCGCCTAGAACCGACCCTAATAGGGTAATAACCTAACAACCAATAAAAACCCAACACTAAAATGACCCCAACAGGGTAAAAAAACACGACACTAAAATGGCCCCAACAGGGTAATGCTCGAGTGTGCGATCCCAACAGGATAATAAGGTCACACTCGAGCAAACTGGGGCCAATGGCCCAAACCTAAAAAACATCAACAACAACAACACGCACAAGCACAATACACACCTACAAGAAAACAATACAAACAAAAACTAAACAAACGGAGCCCTTCCTTGTCACACGACCTAGCCCAACCATCAGTGTAGCGATCGACACAAGATGGATTCGAGGCCCAGGAGCCCCTACCGAAACTGCAGAAGGCCTATACAGTAGGTTAAACTGAACACTAAAGCCATCTCTGAATCGACCCATCTTAGACTGAGAAAGCCGCAATCAACCCCCACACCGGTGCCACCCGAGCTAATCTAACACCACTAGACGAGACAGATAGCACCAAACCCCGGCCGCCTAACACCACTAGCCGACCCGGGAGGGTGAGCGAAACTTGAGCCTTCAACCCCAACCACCGCAACGAGAGTCGCCACAGCCTTCGAGGTCCTTCCCCACCCAACGACGCGCGCCCTATCTGACCCCACCACAGCAGTCTGACGACCAGGGATCAGAGCCCCACTGGAGAGACGGGGCCCTACCATGAACGACCAAATCCAACCGAGCAGACAAAGGTGAGAAAAGGGGACTTACCAACACAAGATGGGAATTTGACTGCGCTGGAAGAGAGAACCAGACACAGGGCCGTCGCCGACCGAAGGAGGCGCAGCCGCCAGAGAAAGCCCCATCCGCTACCAGGAATAGAAACCCTAATCGCCTCCATCCACGGTGAATTAGAGGAGCGAAACGGCAAGGGGAGAAGGAAGGTGGTCAAGACAACCCCTGGCCGTGCATATGCCGGCGAGAAGGAAGGCCAATCGGCCGGATTTGAAGCGGACCCAAGAGCAGAGAGGTTTTTTTTTTTTTTCTTTTTTTTGTCGCAAGAGCAGAGTAAACTAAAAGAGTCCATCGAAAATATCTCGTTTTCAATTTTTTTTCGACAACAATTGAAACTCGTTCTTATTTCAATTAGTCGCTTTGTTTTTTTTTTTCGGGTTGTCAATTAAATCCAATTACATCCAATTAATTTTAAACCAAACAACCTCGTTTTACTTTTTTTTGTACGAGCAAAGATTGTTAGTGTTCGTTCTTCTTCGAAAATAACTCGTTTTCAATTATTCTTTTTCGACAACAATTGCTACTCGTTCTTATTTCATTTAGTTATTTTTATTTTATTTTTTGGATTGTCAACTATAAAGAAAATTAGTTGAGAGAAAATTTATTATCTATTACAATTTAAACTAGTTTTTTTGTCACAATATTAAAATTCATTAAACAAAATAAAAAACTATATCAAAAAATATCATGCCTACAATAAAATAATTGAAATATATATATATATATATATATATATATATATGTATTGCATGTGTCAGGCATACTTGAAATAAAAAAAAAATGAAAAAATAGGCCCGCAGATAAGGTTTATGGGAGGTTTTCATTTCTAAACCTGTGGTGCATAGGTAAACCTTAAGCCTTCTCAATTTAATAGCAAAAGTTGGGGAGGGGGTTTATAAACCTGATGAAAACCTCTTGTAACACCCCGCTATTTACTGAAATCCAGAGTGCGCTTTTTCGCAAATTTATTAAATAAAATAGATATATATATTTCTTTTGCGAAATCTGATTCGGAGTGTTACCGTAAAATCTGACTTTATTCTGAAAACCGTTAATTTTAAACTGATAATAAAACGGTTATCTAATATATTAACCGACTGACGTCGGGTCAAAAGCTGGTTTAAAGTACTGAAAACTGTAGCGGACATGTAGCGTAGCCAAAACCTAATATATACATATAAACAAATGTCCTGAACCGCTCGCCAGCTCACTCCTCGTCCCCAACTCTGTGACCTGAAAAACATGAATAACGTGGGGGCGTGAGCACTAAAACACTGTGCTCCGCAGAAACTCATACTAAAGTAAAACAGTGAAAATAATAACAATATCATGATCCTGGCATATATAACTGAACTGAAACTGAAACTGATAACTGATATCTGATACCAGTACTGAATAATCTGATACTGATCTCGTGATATAAATCACCTGACTGATAACTGAACATCTGCCAGCATAAAAATGTCGGATACCATGTGCACACTCTAGTGGGGTAGAACCCAGAATGGACCGGCGACCATTCCGAGCGGATACTGATAATACATACCTCAAACATGGTAGCGTAATTATAATCAATGTAATACCCAGTCTGAGTCCCCACCTGATCCGTGAAAATGAAAGGTAGTGCTGATGACTGATGCCTGATCAAACTGAAATATAATATAAACAATTACTAAGGACTATGCTCAGACTGATATAAATTAACTGATTAATTATGCTAAGATGCTCTACTAGACTTGACATGATATTCGGATTTAATCGGTATAACTGGAACCAGTTAAATACGGAACTGAACTGATATTAATTTACTGAACTAAACTGAATTGAACCTGGAATTTAATTGAAAATGGGATTTAAAACATGAACCGGGACTAAAACATAAAATTATGGACTGAACCGGTCCAACCGGTCTGAACTGGGCTGAACCAGTCTGGACTGGACCGCCGGTCTGCTGAGCCGGGCGGTAGGCCGCTGGCTCGGCCAGCTGGCCTGCCGAGGCTGCGCGCACAGG
>CACSLK010012531.1:1168797-1181650 GCA_902706635.1 Striga hermonthica
AAAAAAAAAAAAAAAAATGTAATTAACATTTAAAAAAATAATAAAGTTAATTGGTTAAAATAATATAAATTTTTATGTTCGATTCGTCACAATGATAATTCTTTTTTAATATAATAAAATCAATGAAATTAATGTACAAAATTATTTGTGTCAAATATTGCGGCTATTACCATTATTAGTTGCATGATTTATTTGGAAAATTTCAATCTAAATTTTAAATATATTTTTTTTTTGCCTTTTTCGAATGTTGCATTTGATTATGGGACCAGATTTATGTGTATATTTACGAAACTTCCATATAGATAATACCAACAAATAATTAAAATTTCAATCTACAAAATATCCTAATCAACCTATAATTAGCCTTATAGCCTTTGAATCATTAATAAATACTCATAACTCAACCACAAATTCAATTCAAGAAAGCATCCTCACCAAATTTAACAAATTATGTGTTAAACATGCATTCAGTCGGATCGCGAGGATCTTCACATGCAGTGTTAAGTAACTTACTTCAATGCAAATAATAGAATATTTCACGTACAGTATATAGTTTTTTATTGTTAAAAAACTAACAAATTATTTGCTATAAATAATTCCTTAATTCTCACTAAATGATACTAATTTCTCAAAAAAAAAAAAAGCAAAATAATTTAGAAATACTTCACTAATTTTCTAAGTAACAGATAAGTTATCAAAGACTACAATTTACCAATAGAAATGCATACTATTTTTAATGCATGCCGAAATTACTCACTTAAATCTCTCTCTCTCTCTCTCTCTCTCTCTATATATATATATGTATATATATATAGGGTTGGGTTCACATGAGAATGATTCTCAGTGAAAGAAATAAGAATACATCACAGCCATAGGATTAGATGATCCAACCATTCATAAAAAAGCAAAAAATATATCTCATTAAGGCTATTACTGTAATTTAAACGCCACATCTACAAATTGAGACCCACCCCAAAGTAATTAATCTGTCAACACCCCCCTCACCAATCCATTCACGCCACCCCAGGCCACCACATCTCTCTCTCACACACCAACACACACCATCCATCTCTCTCTCACTCTGCAACACACACCACACACCAACACGCACACACACCAACACACACACACACACACTTCGCGTAAATACACATACACCGGCGGCCACCTCATTCACCATCGCCGTCGTCGCTCCGCCACCGTTTTCGGCCGTTCCCTCGCTCGCCGGAGTCCCCTCCATCACCGCTCCCACCACCGCCAGCTGCCCCCTTTTCGTCACCTGCTCCTCCAACCTACCGTCGGAGTTCTGCTGCCGCCACCACGATGATTCCGCCACCAGAAACCATGCCTCTGGCCTCGTTGCTCACAGGCTTCCACCACCTTCAACAGCAGCCTCACGCAAGAGCCATCTCTCGTCCCGCCGGCCACTTTCTTTGACAAGCACCAGACCGACCGCCCCTAGCCGTCTACAGCGACATGGTCCGCGTGATATCTCTCCTCGCGGACGCCGCCGACGAGGACCCGTCGGGGCTGAACACTTCATGGCCGACAATCACATAAACTTAAAATTGGGATTGTGGGGTCATTTTTTTTGACAATTTGTAGTTTCAGTGGACCAAATTGCATTTTTGTATATTTTAATGTATAACAATTTAGTCAATTGGGTCAATTTATAATTTGTAAAAAAATTAATAATTGTACTATATTTGTACATAAAAAATGCACACCACACAATGTTGTTAAACAAATGACACTTAAATTAAAAAATATTAAGACAATAAATATATTGTTATAGTAATAAATTATAAATTATTTCAATCATCAATGCCATATTGATGTACAATTAAATTTACTAAATTTACTTTTCATAAATACATTATACATATAAAGGAGTGCACTTTATATATCAGCGTGATGCACTTTATAAAACAATACGTTGCACTTTATCACGACACTCCATAATTAATAATGTTAACAGCTTCCCGCCAAAAATACCACGCAACATACATCTAAAAACTGGATATACATAATACTTTAATATCAATCACATCATTTTCTGCACTAAAAACAAACATGATAACATACCAAAACTTACAGTAGTAGTTCATTTTATCCTTCATCATGATGCACCTTATAGAACAAAACGTTGCACTTTAAAAACATTACGTTGCACTTTTTCGGATTGCACAAAAAAAATAAAAATCAACCGAACTGGAGATTTTTAAACAAAAAATATTACAAAAATAATAAATAAAATTACTAACATATTAAATATAATTGCAATATAAATAACATATTATTTCAATTATTTATGATAATTCAGTTAATCGAACCGAATAAACCAATTAACTACGATTATTTTCAGTTTGAATTTGGGACAAAGGATTGGTTGGCTCATTTTGCACTATACAAACCGACAACGTGCACCATATTGATGGGAGAATTGCACTTTAATAACTATTAAATTGCACGGTGTATTTTGTTTACATTTATACAATGTTTTTCTAATTAAAAAACTAATATAGAATATCAAATAAAAAACAAAATTAACTACTAGTCATGTTTTCTATAATAGATTATAAAATTTATGTCGGTAATTTTGGTTATCAATATTAACCGAAAAAATAACCGATTAGATTGAGATTTCAATATCAACTGGTTAAAGACATTTGCATTTTGTAACGAGTTTTTATTTTTATTTTTTTAATTTTTAATGTGCATGTATACACATGATATTGTACAAAATATACACGCACATATGATGCGATGTATGATAAAATATTATATCAATTTTTTAGATTTATGTTGTGTTGTATTTTGGCGGGAATTATTATCGTTAACTATGAAGCGTGTTGATAAAATGCAACTTGTTATTATATAAAGTTCAACGTGTTATTTTATAATGTGCAACATAATGTTTTATAAAGTGCGAAATTTTTTTTTTTTTTTAGTAAAGTGTAATAATTATTGAAGTAATTATTTATGTTTTGTTTAATGCTTGGTTGTATGTTGTTTGAATTTATATTTGGTTCCGTATTCAGAACAGTATTTCAGTATTCAGAATTTCAGCTTATGCATGCCTAATTCCAGTACCTTTCATGACGCCTATTAGAGTAATGAATTTTACTTGATTGCATGCATAGTAGTAAAAGAGAAAAGAAAAAGAGATCAAGATTATTTTGAGTAGCATCCCGCAATTAGAAAGTATTTTCGAAACAATTAATATGAGTTTTCGAAAATGAAATCAATGCTTTCCCAATATAGTGAAAAATTACTATAATTTTAGTAAGTTTAGGCGGGGTGTTACATGACTTACATCTTTTGTGAGCTTGCCACGTGCCACCTTTCTTAGCACTCCATTTCAATAGAAACTTTTGAGTACTCTTGAACCCATTTTGCATTTGGGTTAAACTGCCCTCACATTTTTGAAGGCATTCATTCGATCTTCATGACTTTCTAGTAATTTCAAATGGACTGTAACTTATCAGATAAGTCTCCACCTACGCACTGCAACATTGCATGTCTCAAAAGTCGTCCTTTCTCCCTCATATCTCATTTTTTTCCCCAATTTTGATCGCGCACAAGAAGAAGTCTTGAGCAAAGGAGGAACCGCCTGTGGAAAACTGATGGGGTGATTGGTTATGGATTAAACTGGTTTTTATTTGGTTTGTGTTGATATAGAAATATAAATCTCGTTGATCCGCCATTACGTGGAATATTCGAGGAGATTAAGGGAAAGTCGAGGTGCGAGGACCGAGCTGCCGAACCACCCAACCCGACCTCATTAAAGAGGCTGACCTCAGTAGAGTTAGAGCTCAGGAAGCCGACGTCAACGATTGCGGGCCGCATTAAATGACTGTCAATCAGATGTCTCGGCCCACGTGAGAACCATCATTGACGGGGGGCCCACCTGTAAGAAAAGCTGAACACATGCTGTCACAGCGCATTAAATGCCGCCGAATCCCCTCAAAAGACGAATAAATTGTAGAATTAAATTAGATACAAAGATCTTTTCCCGACACATTTATTACTATATTTATCACCTCGGTCTAAAGGAAAACCGACCTCATGTATTGAAAACCGTCTTGCATATTAGAATCCCGACATCAAATTTCTTCAATAAAATCACCCTTTTTACGCTTTAATCAGTCTTGTTTCATACTTAAATAGTTGATCAAATCCTTTTATCAACAGTTTGGCGCTAGAGAAAAGGGTCTCATAAGATATTTTGAGGCCAATCTCTGAATCCAGCTCACATTTATAAACGAAACAAAAATCGTCACTCGTACCCAATTCGACAGTAATGGCACAATCCAGACAAGATGATCAGACGTCCAGGGGTGGGGGCAGCCGCGACCCAGCCCCATCCACCGGTAGAACCAACACCGCGGCAATATCGGACCTCGCCACGCTCATGCAAAATCTGGAATTCGCGAAGGGATTCTCTGCGCTGTTAGCACAGGCCATTCCCGGGACTTCCAGAGTCGTACCGGGACAATCTCTCGCACCCATCACCCCTGCTAGGCCTAGGGAGCCGCCGGCGCAGGGAGGCACGAACAACCAAACTCAGTCTCATGCAACGTCCCAACCACGAGATGACGACCTTCGCCGGCAGTCGGTCCGGACAGTAAACCTCCAGGAGGACAACATGCATAAAGAGCCAATCTGGACATGAAAGGAGAGAGGTCGTTGTCGCTAGACCCCTATTTCAACAAGTTGGAACTTCAAATGACCTCCGACATCAGATAGAGAGGGGTCGGTCGGTCAGACTTGACAATCCCGAAATGGAAGCCCTGAGAAAGAGGGTTGCTGAGCTTGAAATTCGGCAGGTGGCATGGGCAAGATAGTCACCAAACCCCCGCGCTCACGAGCCAAGACACGTATACATGGAGGTAGACTCACTGCTGGCGCCCGAGTTGACTTTGGAACCCCTGACGGGAAAAGTCAAATTCCCACAAATTGGCTATATGACGGATCTTTTGACCCCGACGCGCACCTTGGTCACTATACATCATGGATGGACCTACATGGAGCCGCTGACGCCCTGAGGTGTCGTATGTTTTCCTTAACCCTTGGTCACTATACTCCATGCTGGCCCATTATGTCTGTCGTTGGAGCCAGCTCAGGTCGGCCTTTCGCTCCCACTTCATCGGGGCACAAGTCTGTTTAATCCCCAAAGAATCGATAACGAACATCATCCAAAACGACGACGAAAGTTTGAAGGAGTACATCGCCCGCTTCAACGAGCGCGTGTAGAACATGGATCCATGCCACCTCGAGACGCTCCTCGTGTCCGCAATATCTGGGCTCAAGCCCAAATCAATGTTTAGATGGTCGCTTTGCCATAACAAACCCAGCACGTTCCAGAAATTCCTGGCCCGAGCTCAGGACCACGTGATTGCGGAAGAATGCATGTCGGTACCGGAACTCACATTCACCTCACAAGGCCAGAAACCAACGTCCGAGGAGAAGAAGAAGAAAAAATATTTCGACTACTCGTCCAAAAAAGCGTCCCTCGCAGATCTACGGTGGGGGGATCCCAACGATTCCGAGGTGCGAGCCGCCCGAAAGCAAAATAAAGAAGATTTGACCGCAGGGTACCGCTCCATTTATTTTTTGGGGGCTGCCACAATATACGAAGAGACAAAGAGCAAGGGTATCATCCTAGATGGCCGACCAGTGAGAAACTTGGAAAGTCAGTTAGACAAGGGGTGATACTGCAGCTACCACCGGTCGCCAGGCCACAACACTAGAGTGCTTGAGCCTGCTTTCGCGGCATTGATGAAGCTCATCGGCAACCCACAGGTCCGAAAATTTACAAAAACCAACGACGTCAAGGGAAGGAGAAGGCCAGTCAAAATCCCCGACGAAAATGAGGAAGATGGGGGAGGACCTAATCCAAAGAGACTCCGGCTGCAGGGAGATAAGGTGATCTTTACGCTTAGTTGTTTTGACACTGCCTCGCCCCATGACTGACTTGGGAAGAGAAGCAGGGAAGCCGAGTTCCGAAACAGACCCAACCAAACACCGCCGACGTCAGGACATCCGAACTCAGTTCCCCGAGTTAATACTAACAGGGACGAACCAACTTCATTGAGAAGGCAAGCCAAGGCGTACGCCCGAAGGGCTTACAACTCGGGGAAGCAAGTGATGGCTTCCGACCTCAGGGAGACGATAAATGCCTGCACATGTCCTATCACATTTACCTTGGAAGACGCGAGCTTGTTTGATCATCCACACTCAGATGCCCTCATTATCACAAAGCTTATCTATGGATCTCTGTCCACCGAGTCATGGCTGACACAGGGGCGTACTCAAGCATACTCATGCTCCGAACATTCAACAAGCTTGACATAGATCCAACCATAGTCTACCCGAGTAACGACCGAGTTCACGGCTTCAATGGAGCTTGACACTCCCGTTGGGTGGGATCACCCTCCCAATTAGGTTCGGTGGGCACGGGCAGACATCCAAAGTCATCCTGGGGACGTTCAAGGTAATGGATCTGGATAACAAATACAACGCGATTCTGGGGACGACGGGTGCGTCTCTACATAGACTTTTCCAACCTCAATAAAGCGTGCCCAAAGGATGGCTACTCGCTACCTCCCAATTCTGGGGACGGTTCGTTTCGGTATGGTTTGGTTCGGATATTCGGAGTTTTTTATTTTTTAAATTTTTTTTTTTGAATGACTACTTAATTATATTTTAATTTTTATATGCTTTATAAAACAACATTCATCAATAATTCATCATATTGAAGATTTTATTTTGAAATCAATTTTAGAAGTAACTCTAACTTTTAGTTATTTAATTTTTATATGCTTTAATAAAATCAACATCCCACAATACTTCCTCATATTAAAGATTTTATTTTAAAATCAACTTTAGAAGTAACTCTAAATTTTAGTTAAGACTAAATTAGTGCAACTAATATTGAAACAAAATATAATATTTTTTTCTTAAGAAATATTCTTTAACCTTTCATATTATTTTAAATAATTATTTTATAATAGAAAAAGTTCAATTGTAGATCAAGTATTACTAAGCATAAAATTTAAGTAAAGATTAATAGTTATTACTATATTATATAGGATCAAAGTTGATATAAAGTATATTAATAACACATCTAATCTTATAACTCGATTCTTCAGTTCGGTAGGGTTTTGACCGGTTCGGTTCGGTTTGGTTCGGGTCTCGTTGCAGATATTTTTGAATCTCCAAAATCGTACCAATTATTTTTTTGGTTCGGTTCGGTTCGGAGAAAGTCAAACGGTCAACGGTTATTTTTCAGTTTGGAGTGATTTCGATTCGGTTTTTAGAACGGTTCGGAATTCCCCGAGTCCTATGCTCAGCCCTAGTCCCATCCTCCTCCACCCATAGAAGCTTTTCTTTTTTCACTCTTTGCGGCTAGGTTTTAGCAGAGAAAGGTTCAATGCCTCCCACCAAAAACTTCGACTACTATTTTTAGCAAATGGTAATTCTTATTATATAGATATAGATATAGATATATATTCTAAAAATTGAAACTGATAACAATAAAGTCCAGTCAAAGACAAGTCAGAAGAGAATATATGATTTTCCCAAAATCAAAATCAAAATTTGTTTTTTTTTTCTTTTTTTTTTCAGGAGTAGATTATTGCATATTGAGGTAAGAATATATTGAGGTAAGAAATGTATTTTTATAATTACTTTAATTTTTAGGAATGTATTTTTTTTTTTTTGGGTACAATAGGAATGTATTTTTTACTTGATAAGCAAGGTGAGTAAAAGAGACCTAGGCCTAAGTCACTTGGGAATAGGTACATGTTGGGATCGTTTCTTCATATACCGAGTCACCGAAGGCAGCCACTCCAGCAGCTTCGTTAACGCCCCAGCCGTCGCTCTACCGATCTTCAACTCTAAAATCACACGTTCATGTATGGAAATATACCTGTTCATGTATGGAAGGAGCAGTCTGTAACCTCCTGTTGTTATCTGTTGTTCGATTATGAGTTTCTTTTAAAAAAATTCACAGGCTTTGTTTAAATCTAGTTCAAAAATTTTCCCTAAATGTCCCAAGTAGTCGTGTGGTGCAGCGGTGACTGTGCTCATTACTTCGTGCGAGGTAGGGTTCGAACCTCCTTTGCACATTTCTTTTTGAAAATTTTCCCCAGATAGCAGCGCGGGCCACCTCGGCCCGATAAGCCCGCACGCGGCCCGAGTGTCTCAGCAGTTTGAGCCCGCATTGTAGCCCATCTCCCCCTTTGCCTTCGGCCCGCGAGAGCCCATTGGGAGCCCACAATGTCCAGCCTAGTAACAGGCCCAAATACCCAATTGTATGTCTTTCCCTGGCCCAGTACTTGACATGCGGCCCAGCAGCGTATCAAGCTGTTCCAGCACAGCCCAAGTCGTTTTTTTTAACCAATTTTTGTGTTTCGGAGCCCGTTTTTCGTACCGAATTGAATGAAACTTTCCTTCTGAGTTCTTATCAAAAATTGACGAAATCAAATGAAAAAAATGATCTTTAGTTCGTCAATACTTCTGACTGAACTGAACAATGGGAATCCCAATCGAGACATTTCAAATTCTAAAATTATTTTCAAATAATAAAATTTTGGGAAAAATTATTTTAAGTTCGGAGACCCCAATTTACTTCTCCGAGTCATATTTTTAAAAAATTAGAAAGTTCCAAGTCCACGAAAAATCCGATTAAAACTCTTAAGTCTTAATTTTTATTAAGCATGGGTTTTATGTTTAATTCGAGTAGTGAGATAGATTATTGATATATTATCTCGCTTAAATGTAGGTGTTTGAGGAGTCGAGCCCTCGATTTACGTGCTTGTTTTTGTGTGCAATATTCTACAGCAATTTCCAGGTGGGTTTTAATCTAAAATTTGCTATGTTATAATTGAGGTAAGATTTTTATACTGAATGTCTGTGAATGTATGTGTGAGTCATTAGACGTTGCCTAGTGGTGGGCGATCTCCAACCTTGTGATAGGTAGACTCATTTTAGCCTAGTCGACGGGCCGTGACCGTTGATGTTGAACCTCGGCACGACTGTACTCCCGCTGACGAGTTTGGGCTTACCCCTGACGACTTTTGATAGGTGTGCACATGAGTATAGTGATGAGTAGGAGAGTGGTGTGTTATGTCTGTTGACCATGTACTTGCTTATGACTCTAGTATAGGATTCTTACCAATATATTATGCATAGTGGTGAGCACCTCGTTTATATTTGTGCTCATCCCCACCTGCTCTTCATTGATGCAGGTTAAGCACGTGTTGGGCATGACGAGACTGAAGACGAGTGGGTGGTCAAACCTTATTATTGCCTTATATTGCTTCCGCATGCTTTGATATTTATGTTGAGATTATCAGGCTTTGTTATTCTTCCCTATTGCTTTTTGGGATTGGTTGAACAGTTGAACCATGTGGAATATTTTGGATTATGTTAACAATCATATTGCTAGAAAGTGATGACTTTCGACCTCAGGGAGGCTATAAATGCTGAAAATGTTAACCTGTTGCTCGTTATCTCGTTATGCTGATTATGTGTTAAGCTTTGCAAAGTTCTCGACTAGCGCCAAATGTTTTATAAATCGATATATGGTTTCGAAATTTTAAAACAAGATTTTTGGATAAGTTCGGAATTGTCTTTAAAAATCTTTGGGGCGTTACACGCACCTTGGTCACTATACATCATGGATAGACCTACATCGAGCCGCCGACGCCCTGAGGTGTCGTACCCTTGGTCACTATACTCCATGCCAGCCCATTCTGTCTGTCGTTGGAGCCAGCTCAGGTCGGCCTTTCGCTCCCACTTCATCGGGGCACAAGTCTGTTTAATCCCCAAGGAATCGATAACGAACATCGTCCAAAACGGCGATGAAAGTCTGAAGGAGTACATCGCCGGCTTCAACGAGCGCGTGCAGAACATGGAGCCACGCCACCCCAAGACGATCCTCGTGTCCGCAATATCTGGGCTCAAGCCCAAATCAATGTTTAGATGGTCGCTTTGCCAGAACAAACCCAGCACGTTCCAGGAATTCCTGGTTTGAGCTCAGAACCACGTGATTGCGGAGGAATGCATGTCGGTACCGGAACTCACATTCACCTCACAAGGCCAGAAACCAACGTCCGAGGAGAAGAAGAAACAATTTTCGACTACTCGTCCAAAAAAGCGTCCCTCGCAGATCTACAGTGGGGGGATCCCAACGATTCCGAGGTGCGAGCTGCCCGAAAGCAGTATAAAGAAGATTTGACCACAGGGTACCTGATGAGGGTTCAGCTGTGATTTGGCAGGCTGCGGTTGTAGAACGGTCCGCTGTGATGGTATAACGACCCATCGTGGGGGAGAAGCGACCAGCTGCTGAGGTCGAGCAACATGTCCCCCTAGTGTCTAGGCCTTTAAGAGGGGGGAGTCACCGCAGGGACGATCAGGAGGAAAGGTTGGTGATGTCACCAGTGGTTCCGAGGTTGGCTAGGGATGTGATGATGGAGCAGATGGCGAACCAGATCAAAGAGCTCCAAGCGAGGGTGGAAGGCAGGCGACATCCCAGGATGCAGGGTCATCCCTTCACTGACGATGTTTTGGGTGCCGATTTACCCCAAAACTTTAGGGAGCCAAGTATACATTATGATGGGTCTTCAGATCCGACAAGGCATTTACGAAGCTTTGAGAATGTTGCTGTCCTACATCGATATAGCGACGGCGTTTGTTGCAGAGCCTTTTTGACAACCTTGAAGGGGTCGGCCCAAGGTTCCACCAATTGCCTGCAGGGTCTGTTCATAGCTTTGACGCCTTTAGTTCGCTGTTTATCAATCAGTTCTCTAGCGCGAGAAAGCATGAGAAGACGTACATGTCCCTAATGAACATGCAGCAGCGTGAAAATGAATCCCTTAGGGAATATGCGGCTAGGTTTACTCGTGCATGCGTGGAGGTTCCTACGGCAACTGAAGAAATCAAGTCTGGAGGGCTAACACGAGGGTTGAAGGCAGGCCATTGTAGAAATTCATTAGCTAAGAAGCCCGCTCGATCTTATGATGCGTTGTTGGAGAGGTGCACCAAGTATATGAATATGGAAGAAACGGAAGCTGATTTTCAGGCACATGATCGAGCCCGGGGAAAGAAGCATGATGATAGGCATCGAACAGAAGATAAAAAGTCACCAGGGAAGGATTATAGGGGGTGGACATAGCGGAGGGACTAACGCCGATGAGCTCACCTTTGCCGTTTGCACAATGGGGGATGGACATAGTAGGGCCTTTTCCACAGGGCTCTGGACAGCGAAAGTTTTTGCTCGTTTTGGTGGACTATTTCAGCAAGTGGGTGGAAGCTGAGGCAATGGCTAAAATAACGGAGGAGAAGGTCATCGAATTCTTGTTTACTAACATTTGTTGTAGGTATGGCATCCCACGTGTTATAGTTTCTGATAACGGCCCGCAGTTCAGAGGAAAGAAGATATTGGCTTGGTGTGAGAAAATGGGCATTAAACAACACTTTGCGTCTGTGGCTCACCTGCAAGCGAATGGACAGGCAGAGGTGGCCAATAAGACCATATTGAGAGGGTTGCAGAGTAGGCTTGGCAGGGCCTCCGGTGCTTGGGTGGATGAGCTCGACACGGTGCTTTGGTCATATCGAACCACGCCACGGTCGACAACAGGTGGAACGCCTTTCAGCCTGGTGTACGGCATGGATGTTGTGATCCCGGTGGAAATTGGTCTCGGCTCTCAGCGGACAAGTGCTTTGAACCGAATCAGAATGAGGAATTGGTTAAAGAGGCACTAGAGTTCATTGATGAAGCGCGAGATCGGGCTTGGTTGAGGACCGTGCAGTACAAACATAAGATGTGTCTCGCCCACTCTAAAAAGGTCAAGAAATGGCAATTCAAGGTGGGTGATCTTGTTTGGAGGAGGGCCGACGTGCTGAAGCATGCTGGAAAGTTGGAGCCAAATTGGGAGGGGCCTTACATCATTCAGATGGTGTTTGCTGGGGGCGCGTATGCGCTAAAAGATTCAGGAGGTAAGGTCTTCCCTCGGCCTTGGAACGTGGCCCATCTTAAGAAGTATTATGCTTGAGTTATCTAGTATTGAGCATGTGTGATACATACTATGTTATTTAATTTCAAGTTTGGTCGGGGCATGTTGATGCCGCGGAACTACGGAACAATGACGACCCTGGTTATTGTTAAATATCGTGTTGGGTGGGTTGTGTCAATGGTAGTTGCATTTGAACGATTTGTTTTCTGAATTTGGTTTTGCGCTATGAATGTTTCTGTTATGAAGTGTGTTTAAGCATAGTTTCTTTATGATCAAAAACCTAATGGGACGGCTTAAGGCCGAGCTCTTGTGAGTTCGGATGCTGTGAAAATCAGAGTGACGGCTCAATGCCGAACTCTTGTGAGTTCGGGTGCTGTGAAAATCAGAGTGACGGCTTAAGGCCGGACTCTTATGAGTTCGGGTGCTGTGAAAATCAATGTGACGGCTTAAGGCCGAGCTCTTGTGAGTTCGGGTGCTGTGAAAATCAGAGTGACGGCTTAAGGCCGAACTCTTATGAGTTCGGGTGCTGTAAAAATCGATGTAACGGCTTAAGGCCGGGCTCTTGTGAGTCCGGGTGCTGTAAATAATGATATGCAGGACTAATGCCGAGCCTTTGTAAAGTCGGTGCGGTCGAGGTCAAACAAATAATGTTGTAGTTTTTATTCAGGTAAGATTCGAGCAGGATATAGTTCGTGAAAGTCCGAGCAGGTTAAGACTTGCGACATCCGAGCAGAGTGAGTCTCGAAAGTCCGAGCAGGTTAAGGCTTGCGACATCCGAGCAGGTTGAGGCTCGAAAGTCCGAGCAGGTTAAGGCTTGCAACATTCGGGTA
>CACSLK010012531.1:1200407-1237343 GCA_902706635.1 Striga hermonthica
AACAAGAGTTCAGTAAACAGAATCTGTGGGTCAAAGATTTAATTGAGGAAAGAACAGGCAGGTGGAATGTGCTGAAAGTGAAAGAAGTGGTAGAAGAGGAGGACTGGGCTGCTGTGTTACAGATTCAGACTTTGAATAAAGATTCAGATGATAAGTGGAGATGGAGACTCAACAAAACAGGTATTTTCTCAATTGCATCTTCTTATACCTGTCTGAGTAAGAAAAAGCTTTTGGATATGAATTTGGCTGAGGAAAGCTCAAATGCTAAAAGAAATATGAAAGTAAGGATGAGGAGTTGGAGACTCAGAGTTAAAGGCAAAATAAAATACTTTATATGGAAGTGTTTTACAGGCTCTCTTCCTGTGAATGTAAATGTAAGGAAGAAAGGTATTGAGATTGATGTTCTGTGGCAAGGTTGTGGAGTAGAAGAAGAAACCATTGAGCATGTGTTCCTCAAATGTGACAGAGCCAAGAAAGTATGGAAACATGCTCCAGTGTGTTGGGATGGGGTGGATGTCAATAACTGCAAATTCACAGACTGGTGGGGTATGGTTTCTAGTGTAGAAAAAGCTGATATTTCTGAAGCCAGGATTGAACTTACCACATATATCTTATGGTGGCTTTGGAAATCAAGAAATCTGTGGCTGTTTGACAAGGTGTGGAGACCTGAGGCCGGCATAATCAAAGGGGCTGTGGGAGAATGGATGGAGAATGGTCAACTTCGTGCAGTAGGCAGAAGGGGTCTACATACTTCTTGAACTAGGTCTGCTCATTTGGAGTAGTGCAGTGGGGAAGAAGCTGTGTTGATGATCTTTTGCTTTGTTTTAGTTCATATTGTGGTGCTGACAGTGGGTTGTTATTATTCTATGTGTTTGTCTAAAGAAGCCAGTGATGTATACTGCCTTTAGATCATTTTTCCTTTGTTTTTGCTGTTTCTAGGCTACAGATGTTGATGTAGCTTCTCTGGCTTATGCCCTCGGATTTAGGGGCTTTGCCCAGGTTGTAATATGGACTTTGTACCTTTTCTTTGTTTTAATAGAGTTCTCCTATCGTTCCGTTAAAAAAAAAAAAATACAATGAGTTGCGTCCGTATTAATAAATTCAGAAGTTGTAAGTACTGCAAAACGTATTATATGTTTATTAGTGTATAATGAGACAAGAAACGAGCACTTGGATGCATGCAAATGCAAATAATATAAATAGAGCAAACTATTTGTTTTCTATATTATTAAAAAAAAATGGCGGTATTGTGAAATACGGTGGTAATGAGTGAAGTTTTTGGAGTAAAGAGGAAATTGATTCCAATCCAAGACACTAAAAAACAAAGGGCTCACAAAGGACATTAGTAATTAAAAGGGGACTCAGCTTTACAACTTTGATCCGCCGCACAATACGTGACTTTTTCTAACCTCGATTTTTAACACCTTCTCTCTCTCTCTCTCTCTCTCTCTCTCTCTCTCTCTCTCTCTCTCTCTCTCTCTCTCATACACACACACACACACAAACACACACACACACAAAAAAATAAAATTAAATGAAGAGGAAGAAAGGGGTAAAGAAATTCCTAATTTATGGATAAATAGATCATGGCAATTAAGGTCAAATATACAAATGTTATTAAATTTGTTACATGACTTACTATATATTCTTGTTATATGTACTGTTTAAGTTGTTAATTTAATATAATACATATTAATTTATCATTTTTAAACATACTCCATATGCTTTGTACCAATTGTTCATATTTATTTTGCTATTTCATATTTATTTTTCACTTAACTTTTCTTAGACATTCGTCGAAAAATACATGATTTTATGTTATGATGTTTGAAATATATTTTATGAATTTATGGTTATAGTTTTTTATTGGGCTGCACAAGCGGTCGAAACCAAACCGAACCGACCGAGTTTTCGATTAATCGAAAATTCGGTTTGTCCAGTATGAAAACCGAAAACTGAACTGAAGTCTACGAATCGGTTCAATTTCAAACCGCAACATTTTCGGTTTGATCGGTTTGGTTCTCGGTTATTAGATAAAATGGAAAAATGACAAATATAAAATCAGCAATTTGTGAGGTACAATTTATTAAAATAAAAGTAGTTACTATATAGAAACTTTACCAAACAAACTACAATTCATAAGGGAAAAAAAATTGTCCCAAAATACAAATTTATCAAATCTCCTACATCACATTAGGTTCATTAGACATAAAATAATATACCATTATATATTGGAGTTTTTTTTTTTTCCTAAGGCGATGTTAGGTTTTTTTTTTTTTTCCTAAGACAGACTGACGAATACTACAAAATAATTGTTATATTCCAACAGAAAATCATATGCTAATATATTCCAATGGCAATTCCAACTGATATTCCAATGGTATAGCTTCCGTTGGAATGGTTTCAATGGAAATTCCAATGAAAATATTATGTTGGAACGTATTTTTCATTAGAATTTTAGATAGAATTTAATGATTCTAACGGCTATATTTCCAAAGGCTTTTTACCGTTGAAATATGCAAATTTCGTTGGAATTTTCATTTCCACCACCTTTGGAAAATCCACTGTTGGAATCCTCAAAATCCAACGAAAATTCCAATGAAAAATACATTCTAACGGAATATTTTTGTTAGAATTTCTATTGGAATCCATTGACAAATTCATACGAAAATAATAGTATGGGAATATCCGTTGGAAATGTCGTTGAAATAATTCGTTTGGAATAGATTTCCGTTGGAATTTCATCATTTTCTTATAGTTGACCAACGAACTGCTTGGGAAATTTTCTAGAAATTGTGAGTTCGGAATTTTATGGTCAACTAAGTAGATGAGAGATGAGTGTTGAATCTTCCATTCCATTCCATGGTATTGGGCCTGCCTCAGTGCTGTTGGTGGCCTAGTATTGGACCTGTGGGCTTTTATTCAATTATTAAATAAAATACCATTATATATTTATATTGGGTTTTATAACTTATATGTATAATGTCGGTTTTCATTTCGGTTCGGTTAACCGAGAGATTATATCCATAACAAACCAAATATTAAAATTTAAGAAAATTGTAAAGGAAAACCGAATCAAATATACGATTTCGGTTTCGATCGGCTTCTGTTGCTTAACCATAACATTCAATCGTTTCCATATGCAAGATCGAAGTGTCACTCTTCGATTATATCAATCAGTTAAGCGCATTCATCAATTCCTAATCAATTCAACTCACGTAAGAACGAACAATTCAAGCCCGAGAGATACGAATTAAACAAGAATAATCATCCCCTATCCCTAGCAATAAGAATTAGCTATGTAAATTGAAGTCAAAACAATCAACCATTTCAACCGAAGCAATCAATTCCATCAATTAAATGAAGAAAATAACTTACGATTGATATGAAATTGAAAGTCAAATCCAATAATTGAAGCTTAATCCAAGAACAATGGTGTAATCCCAGATGAAGATTCAAAGTTTTCTAGAGAGAAAAAGGGTGAAAAACAAGTTTGGAGTTAAAAATTAGGTCTGGGAACGAGTCCCCATGAAAGGTACTTGAAAAATCGAGCAAAAACGAGATTTATAAAAATCTGGTCGTGCAGGGGTTAGCGCCGCTAACCCCTTAGCGCCGCTAAGGTCGCCTTGGCAGTGGCCTCTGGCGGTCGTTAAGGGCCTTAGCGCCGGTAAGGACTGAAATGCGCGGCTTTTGCGTTTCGGCTTCGTTTGAACTCGGAATTGAGTGCTGTTTTTTTCCTATGCGTCGCCAACGAACCCTTCTGCTCAATTATGCTTTGCCATCAAATATTTTTCTAAAAACCTGATCTCCCAAAGCTCATAACATGCACACCAAAAACGTGCTTCGTGCGACTTCACCTTTTAGGCTCGTTTGAGCTCATCCGACCTCGGAATTGAGTTCTGCTTTTTCCTACATGTCGCCAACGAACCTGCCTACACAACCAAGAATGCTCGATAAAATTTCGGGCAAAATCTATTCCTCATGGCGCTTTCTACCTGCACACCAAAAATGAAAGGAAACCGAGAAAACACACGAGAAACAAAAGAAAGACCAAAATAGAGCAAACCATGAAATAAATTACAAAATGAACAAAAAACCAACTAAAAGACCTAATATGGGGGTAAAAGAGAGGGAAAATGACAACGAAAAATGCAACAAAAATGGGACAAACAACTTGTTGGGATCAATAAAGATCTCGTTATGCACAAATCACGAATTCAATAGCAAAACGTAAACCTATGCGCAGTGGATCTTAAGGTTTGCGTAGAGAACTTACGGCTTAAAATTTATGGCGATCTGGTTGATCTTCTGGATGGCCGTACACAACATACCAATGAATTGTTGACTGCAAATCGCGTCCTAGGATTGCACGAACAAGATCAGATCGAAAACCGGATCAAACGAGTGCAAAACGGATGAAAACAAGCTTGCAGTCCTGGGACACTCCGGTGGCGCGTTAGGGCGCGTGCGGCGTTGTACGGCAGAGATCTCGGCGGCGTTAGAAAGCTCTCGTCGAGACGGTCGTCTGAGTATACTGCACGTCTTGATCGGATCTCTGGTTAGTTCTGTACGAGCAAATATATTTCGTTTCACTTTACCCAAAGGTCTTCTACTGTATATCTCAAACACCTCTTAATCTTGTACCAGTGGAACAACAAGAAGAAGATAAAGCTCGAATGGGAACTGAGAGAGAGAAGAGAGGTGTGGAGCATGATTTCCAAGATGTGGAATTCTCTTCTCTTCCCATGAGCTTAATAATGTATATATAGAGCTACAGTAGGGACTTAGGAGATTAGGATTAGGGCTCCTTAATTAATTAAAATACTTGTGGACGAAGCCACTTATTTTAATTAATTAAATAATATTAAATGGGCTACTAACATAATATTATTGCACTCCTTTTTCCTAGCCCAATTTACAATTGAGACTCCAATAATAATTACTCGATTTATCTCTCCATGTTTAAGATATAATGCCCATTAATTAATTCGATTACTGATAATCAAGAATTAGTTAATTTATTACTATTTCACCGAAGCTAGCGCTCGTTCATCACATTATTACTATGCCGGAATTTAATTCACCTGCAGAGTTTAGCATAATAATCCTTCATGAACTCACTCCAGGGACATCATCAAACTAACGCACATGGTGACCATAAATATCCTAACAGCACATCCTACATGTAGCAATATTACCCAAGACAGCGGGTCTATTGGCCCAGTTCACTAAGCCTCACCCATGTGAATCAAAGTAATAAATACTACCCATATATGTCTGTTTAATATCTTACGGGTTAAGAGTACACAGTAATTAACCGAGGCCTAGTTCGTTTACGACGATTAGTATAAAACGAACTGCTCCTCTCTGGGATCCTGTTCAATACATAAATGTACTAGTGCAACTAATCAGTCAAGACAAACTGTTCAGTTGACACTACAACCGTTCGCGATGGGGTGTTCATGTCCATCTGGGTTGTGAACCACTTATTCTTGTTTCGCGAGTAACTGATAGCATGATCTTCGGTTCGCCCAATGACGACCCACACTATCTAATGCAAAACAACAGAACGTAGAACTTGTTTAATCTAACATGTTTATCATTCATAAAGGGTAAAAGTATAATATCATTCAAAGCCAAGCTTTTAGTATATAACACTAACAATCTCCCACTTATACTTAAAGCTTTCGCTTTTACAAGTATAGTCCTATCAATCTGTTATTCTAAAAGACCTATGTCGATAATATCGCCATGCACTTGACTCCCATTCCTGTCACGTGTTTGATGAAGAGCTTCTCCGGCAAACTCTTCGTGAAAGGATCAGCTAGGTTGTCCTCAGATGCAATCTTGGCAACATCAACGTCTTCTCTACCAACTATCCCTCGGATCAGATGGTACTTGCGCTCTATGTGTTTACTTGCTCGGTGGGCTCGTGGTTCTCTTGAGTTTGCTACTGCTCCACTGTTATCACAGTACTTGGTGATACCACGTGGAAAACTCGGAATCACCTCTAAGTCCACTAAGAAGTTTTTGAGCCAAACTGCCTCTTTCGCTGTCTCTAAGGCTTCTATGTACTCGGCTTCAATGGTGGAGTCTGCCACGCATTTCTGCTTAGCACTCCTCCATAAAATGGCTCCACCTCTCAAGGTAAACACATAACCAGAGGTTGACTTACTCTCGTCCCTATTTTACTGAAAATCAGAATCACTGTAACCCAGAGGTAACAAGCTGTCTGCACGGTAAACTAACATGTACTCCTTAGTCTTTCTCAAGTACTTGAGTATATGCTTCACCGCAAACCAATGTTCCCTAACTGGATTACTTTGATATCTGGCTACTAAGCCAACGGCGTAGCTGATATCTGGCCTGGTACAAAGCATAGCATACATAAGAATTCCTACTGCCGATGCATAAGGAACTGTCTTCATGTCCTCAATCTCTTGAGGCGTCTTAGGAGACATCTCCTTAGAGAGAGGGATTCCTTTCCTGAAAGGCAAGGTACCTTTTGTGAAATCCTGCATGCTGAACCTAGCCAAGACAGTATCTATGTATGAAGACTGGGATAAGCATAACATTCTCATCTTATGGTCTCGTACGACCCTAATACCATGAATGTGTCCTGCTTCTCCTAAGTCCTTCATATCAAACTGCTTAGACAACCACACCTTTACGTCTGACAACTCCTTCTTACTATTTCCAATAAGAAGTATATCATCCACGTACAGCACAAGAAACACCACCACGCTCCGACTGATTTTCTTGTACACACAGTGCTCATCTGGACATTAAGTGAACCCGTACGACTGGATCACCTCATCGAACCAAATATTCCAAGATCTCGAAGCTTGCTTAAATCCATAAATGGACCGATTAAGCTTACACACTAGATGCTCACGTCTTTTTGCAATGAATCCCTCTGGTTGCTGCATATAGATGTCCTCCTGAAGGTTTCCGTTAAGGAAAGCAGTATTGACATCCATCTGTCAGACCTCATAGTCCATATGAGCGGCTACAGCCAAGAGAATCCGAATGGATTTAAGCATAGCTACTGGCGAAAATGTCTCATCATAGTTTATACCCTCAATCTGGATATAACCTTTCGCAACAAGCCTAGCTTTGAAGGTTAGCACCTCTCCATCCGATCCTCTCTTTCTCTTGTAGATCCACTTACATCCAATGGGTCGTACCCCATTGGGTGGTTATAAGATCCCAGACCTGATTAGAGTCCATTGACCCCATTTCAGCATTCATTGCAACATTCCATGATTCTGCATCTTTATCTTGGAGTGCCTCGTTGTAGGTTCTTGGGTCTGATTCTAGGTTTCCTGGAACTGAGCCCTTAGACTCTCTAAGACCTATCCATCGGTCGGGTAATTGAGAAACCCTCCCACTACGACGAGGTACTGTCTGCATTGGTACACTCTTAGTGTGTCGTGTTGCAGTATTATGTGATGTATTTACTTGCGCACTCGGTGGGAAACTATCGACTTCACCCATCAACTCCTCTAAGACTAGTCTACTCGCGGGCTTGTGATTCATAATATAGTCTTCTTCCAAGAATCTAGCGTTCATGCTAAAGATCACCTTCTGATCCTCAGGACTATAAAATAATCCACCTTTCGTTACCTTGGGATAGCCTACAAGCACTCGTGTTTCCGAAAGTTTCTCCAACTTGCCAGCTTCCTGCACTAACACGTGTGCAGGACTACCCCATACTCGAAACTGTGAGAAACTGGGCTTGCGCCCTTTCCACATCTCATAAGGAGTAGTTTCTACCGACTTTGAAGGAAGCATGTTCAGAATATACACAGTTGTTTCTAAAGCCAATCCCCAGAACGAATCTGGTAACTTTGAATAACTCATCATCGACCTAACCATTTCCATAAGAGTCCTATTTCTTCATTCTGCAACACCGTTCTGCTGGGGCGTGCCGGGTGCAGTCAATTGGGATTCAATCCCTGCTTCTGATAAATAAGTCCTGAACTCTCCAAAGAGGTATTCGCCACCTCGATCAGATCGAAGCGACTTGATACTTTTACCATGTAGCTTCTCCACAATTGCCCGATACTCCTTGAATTTTTCAAAGCATTCAGACTTGAGGTGCAACAGATAAACGTACCCAAATCTCGAGTAATCATCTATGAAAGAGACAAAGTACTCGAAACCTCCTCCAGCCTAGATCGACATAGGACCACCTAAATCAGAATGAATCAATCCCATTACTTCTTGGCTCCTATACCCCTTTGCCGTAAACGGCCTGTTGGCCATCATACCTTCTAGGCATGATTCGCAAGTTGAATAGTGCTCTTCCAATGGACCGAGAAGTCCACTGGCCACTAACTTTTGAATCCTCCTTAGGTTGATGTGCCCAAGTCTAAGGTGCCATAGATATGCTTGATTCATACTCGAAGATTCCTTTCTCTTATTAGATTTAGTCGTGACATTATTCAATTCAGTTTGTTGCAGTGTGGGAGAGTTTGGTTTGAGAACATATAAATTGCCAACTAATGAACCAGAACAAATGAAACGCTTTCCATAACGAATAACAACCATGTCATCAAACGTAAACGAAAATCCATCTGAAACAAGTTTATAAACTGAAACAAGATTCTTTCTAAAACTAGGAACATAAAGGAAATGTCTCAAAACCAAAATACTACTTTCAAAAGATAAAGTAATGTCTCCCACTACAACAGCTGCCACTTTCGTAGCATCGCCCATGTAAACGGTGATCTCTCCCTCCCTAAGCCGCCTGGTTTCCTGGAACCCCTGCAACAAATTGCAGACATGATCAGTGGCTCCAGTATCTACACACCAGGTTCTGGTAGATACAACTGCTAAACATGTCTCTACGACATTAACGAGAGAGTTGCCTTTCTTGAGGAAAGGGCAGTCGACCTTCCAGTGTCCTGACTTGTTGCACTTGTGGCATCTACCTTTCGACTTCTCTGCCACAGACTGAGGGGGCGGTCGCTGTACTACCGGGGCATCCTGCACCTTTACCTTTCCTGTAGACTTCTTTCTCTTTCTACCCTTGTGAGGCCTGGAAGGTCTAGTGCATGAGGCGCCTGAGTGAATAAGGCTTCCGCCGACTGAAGCTCTGTTCTGGAAGAGCCATATGCATCTTGTGCATGTCGTAGTTCAACCGGAACTGATCAAAACTCTTCAGCAGAGATTGGAGCATGATATCAACCTGGGTTTCCCCGTCGATAATGCTGGAACACACCGACGAGGCGGTCCTTCCCACGGATCGATATCGGATACCAAACACGTACATACATGATTTCAAATAAACCTAATCATGCTCCTAAAGAACGAACAGAGATATACCGTTCTTCGAGGCTTTGATTCGATCTGAGCGATCTTCTAGTTTGTGTCCCGACCACGCTTGGACGCCGGATGGACGACGATCCTACAAACAGCAACAAGGAGCGGATTGCCTTTCGTCTTCTCTGAACCCTTCGTGTGACTTTCTCCTCACGACGGTGGCTGAAGGTGTCACGTTTTGTGATGCTGCGTAGGGTTCAAGACGTGTAATCCCTCATTTTATAGAGGTCCTTGGGCCAGCCTAGGGATCTCTTAGAAGGTATAGAGTTTGGGCTCCCTACAGGCCCAAATTCTTATGTTCAGCCCAGAACACAATTTGGCCCTTAAATATTAATTCATTCCACTAGAGAATTAATATTGCACTCCCGTCCTATCCCGAAATGAATCAGGGCTTCTATTAGACTCCATATAATTTCCCGTGTTTAAGACATCGCACATTCATTAATTATTAAAGCTTCTGACTGCTTTAATTAATCAATATCTTTTATTCCTTAAGTAGTACCACTCAACCGTATTATCGTACGTATTAAATCCACCTATAGGGTTTATACGATAATTCTTATGAGTTCCTTAAGGGGACGTCATCAACCTAAATGTCCAGAACACGGTGCCCTAATGCCAATAAATAGATATCATGCAGATAATGCTGTTACCCAAGATACAGAGCATATTGAACCAATACTTGGCACTCACTCATGGTAAATCAAAGTAACAGACAAATATCCCACATATCTAAGTATCATAATTAGGGTTAAGAATCAACTTTGATCCATTCAATGCGACGCAGCGCACTAGTATAAACCAATAGCCAAGACAAGCTATATCTAGTTTATACTACAACCTAAACTGATAATCATGTCCATAACTATCTCAGTTGTGAATACCATTTATATCTTATAAGGGACCGACAATGTAATCTTCTGTGTGACTACGAACACACCACATTGTCTACAATATAAGATAATTGGGCATTTATCATACAAGCAATCATAAAGAATGCAACAATGTGAAAACATTTATTTCAGTCGAATGGGAAATCGAATAAATACAATCCAAAAGCTCACATAAAAGTTTGCTTTACTGTATACCCCAACAATCTCCCACTTATACTAAAGCTAAACTTTTAGTATATAAACACATATCATAACAATTCTCCCACTTATACTCAAAGTCTAGCTGCCACACATCGTAAACCAAGACCCTCTACATGTTTCTCGAAGACATTGACAGTCAGAGTCTTCGTGAAAGGATCAGCTAGGTTATCCAACGATGCTATCTTTGTCACAACTACATCTCCTCGTTTCACGATCTCTCGTATAAGGTGGTACTTTCTCTCGATGTGTTTAATGGCCTTATGTGCTCGGAGTTCTCTCGAGTTTGCGACTGCACCAGCATTGTCACAATAAATTGTGATACACTTAGGCACACTCGAAGATACCCCTAAGTCCAGTAAGAAGCTCCTGGGCCAAACAGCCTCCTATGTTGCTTCTAAAGCAGCAACGTATTCGGCTTCCATGGTAGAATCTGCGATGCAATTCTGCTTCACACTCCTCCATGAGATCGCTCTGCCTCCCATTATAAACACACAACCCGAGGTCGACTTTCTCTTATCTCTATCAGCTTGAAAATCAGAATCTGTGTAACCCAAAGGAGTTAGACCGTCTGACTGGTAAACAAGCATATAATCCCGAGTTCTTTTCAGATACTTGAGAATATGCTTTACCGCAGTCCAGTTTCCTTGACCAGGGTTAGACTGATATCTCGCAACCATGCCAACTGTCAAGCAAATATCAGGTCTCGTGCACAGCATGGCATACATAAGGCTTCCTACAGCCGAAGCATAAGGAACCTTAGCCATTTCCTCTATCTCATCTTGTGTCTTCGGACACATATCCTTAGATAGAGGAACTCCATGCCGAAAAGGTAGTAACCTTTTCTTGGAGTTCTGCATGCTGAAATGAGCAATCATAGTATCAATGTAAGCAGCTTGAGATAGACACAACATTCTCTTCTTCCTGTCACGAATGACTTTGATTCCAAGAATGTACGATGCCTCACCCAAGTCCTTCATTTGAAACTGTTCTGAAAGCTATACCTTTACGTCTGACAAAATCTTGACATCGTTGCCGATGAGAAGAATATCATCTATGTATAGTACTAGGAATACCACTACATTTCCGTTGCTCTTTTTGTATACACAACTTTCGTCTTGACATTGATAAATCCATAGGACTTGATCGCCTCGTCAAAATGAATATTCCAAGACCTAGAAGCTTGTTTTAGTCCATAAAGAGACTTCTTTAGCTTCCATACTCGATGCTCTTAGCCTTTCTTCACATAACCCTCGGGTTGCTGCATATAGATGTCTTCATCCAAGTTTCAGTTAAGGAAAATTGTCTTGACATCCATTTGCCAAACCTCATAGCCCATGTGATTTGCTATGAATAAGAGAATCCGGATCGACTTAAGCATGGCTACCAGTGAGAAGGTCTCATCATAATCGATTCCCTCTTTCTGAGTGAAACCCTTCGCAACCAGCCGTGCTTTGAAGAAAATAACCTTCCCGTCAGATCCTCTCTTACGCCTATAGACCCATTTGCACCCAATGGCTTTCTTGCCTTCAGGAAGGTCCCTAAGGTCGTATACATCCATAGCATCTATAGATTCAATCTCAGAATCCATAGATTTTGCCAAGAATCTGCATCTACATCTTGGATTGCCTCATTGTAGGTCCAGGGATCACTATCATGCTCTTCACTTGGGATCAAGTCTGAAGACTCTCCCACAAACATGAAACGATTGGGCTGCCGAATAACCCTCCCACTACGACGAGGCAATTCAGGTGTAAATACATCAGAGTCAATACGTTGTGCAGTCTCTTGTGGTATATCCTCTTGTACACTCGGTATGCCATTGTCTGCCCTCAACTCTTTGGGAATAATCTCATTCTTGGACTTATGCTCACTCATATAGTCATCCTCTAAACATCGGGCATTGGTGCTAACCACTACCCTCTGATCTTTAGGACTATAAAAGTAACCACCTCTCGTTTCCTTTGGGTAACCTACAAACAGTCGTACTTTGTTCTAGGTGCCAACTTATCAGCTTTCTTATCCAACACATGTGCTGGGCAGCCCCAAATGCGAATGTGGTTTAAACTGGGCTTGCGCCCGGACCACAATTCTATTGGAGTTTTCGAAACTGATTTAGAAGGTACAAAGTTAAGAAGGTACGCCGCCGTTTCCAAGGCATATCCCCAAAACGAGGTAGGTAATGAAGCATAGCTTATCATCGATCTCACCATTTCCAACAGAGTCCTATTCCTTCTCTCTGCTACGCCATTCTGTTCGGGAGTACCAGGCGCAGTCAGCTGGGATGTAATCCCATTCTCTAATAAGTATTGCCTAAATTCATTGCTAAGGTATTCGCCACCACGATCAGATCACAGTGACTTGATACTTTTCCTTGACGGTTCTCCGCTTCTGCCTTGAATTCTCTGAACTTGTCAAAGCATTCAGACTTGCGGCGCATCAAGTAAATGTACCTATTTCTTGAGTAATCGTCAGTGAAAGTAACGAAATACTCAAAACCACCTCTAGCTTGAATAGACATAGGCCCACACAAATCAGAGTGAATCAATTCCAACACATCATTGGACTTATTCCCCTTGGCCTGGGGCTTAAAAGTCATCTTGCCTTCCAAACAGGATTCGCAGACTAGAAATGGTTCGACTTGGAGAGAGTCCAAGAAGACATTACCTACCAGCCTTTGGATCCTCCTAAGATTGACATGACCCAATCTTAGGTGCTAAAGATATGTCTGATTCGAATTAGAAGGTTCTTTTCTCTTGTTTAGTGATGAAGATGCATGAGTCTCAGTCACAGTATGATATGCAAAAGTAATAGTATAAAGATTGTTAACCAACATGCCAGAACAGATAAAAGAGTTATTTCTCATAATAACAACATTGTCATTAAAAATAATTGAATATCCATCCAAAAACAACTTCGGAACTGAAATTAAATTCTTCTGAAAACTCGACACGTACAAAACGTTCTTTAATACTAAAACAGAATCAGAAAATGATAAATGCACATCTCCCACTGCAACCACCGCCACTCGTGTAGCGTTGCCCAAGCTGATGGTAATCTCGCCCTCACTGAGCTGCCTTCTTTGCAGAAACCCCTCCAAAGTATATCAAAAATGATCAGTGGCTCATGTATCTACTACCCAAGAACTGGTAGAACAAGCCGCAAAACATGTTTCGACAACTAAAGCAAGAGAAGTACCAGGAACGTCCTTGAGGCGACAATCTGTCTTCCAATGTCCTGTCTTGTTGCACTTGAAGCACTTGCCTTTCGGCTTCACCACGCCACCAGAAGGCGCTACAACTTTGCTCCCACCATTCCCAATGCTCCCACTGGTTCCACCACTCTTTTTCTGCACTTGCCTTTTCTTCTTCCCGCCTTTAGCCAAAGAAGGTCCAGCTTGTACAGAAACATGAGCCTGTGGTCCCCTTCCCATAAGACCCTCCGCTGCAACCAAGTCTGTAAGAAGCTCGGCTAGAGTATAGTCCTTATTCATGATTGCATTCAGGCGGAAGTTCTCATAGGACTTGGGGAGTGAGCGCAGGATGATATCGATCTTGGCTTCACCATCGATATTTCCTCCGAACACATATATCTCATTCAGATATTCCATCATCTTGAGAACATGCTCTCACACAGAAGCTCCGTCTTGGCATGACAGAAGACATAATCTTCCTCATAGCCTCAAACCGAGCAGCCCTATCTTGCTCACCAAAGAGTTCCTTGAGGCTCAACATCATGTCAGCAGCAGTAGGCATGGTGTGATGCTGCTGTTGCAAAACATTTGACATATATGCCAAGATGTAGCAACGAGCCATCTCATCAGCCTTATGTCACGTCCGATGAGCCTCCCTTTCCTTTTCAGTAGATTGGGCGCTCAAAGGAGCAGGAGCAGGAGTAGTGAGCATAAACTTGTACTCATCAGCAACAAGGACAATATCCAGATTTCTCTTCCAGTCCAAATAATTTGGACCAGTAAGCTTGTTTTGATTGAGAATGACCATAAGCGGATTGAATGACATGATGAATAACTGAAATAAATAATTGCAAACACGTAAGCAACAATTCACATAAATATAAAGCATAAAATATGGAAACCTTCAAAAACCATCATTTAATGCAACTTCCGACAACTTAAAGAACACACATGCAAGCCACGTTGGGTGGACATTTACACATATTTCAATTAAGCAGACACCCGGTCATTAATCTCAATTGCACGCCAACCTGTCCTTATGGCGAATGAAATTAACAGTCTAAATTTTAACACTGGCCATGTGAATCAAAACAGGGACTCTGTTGGGGAGTTATATTAAAATTCACATCTAAGTGATGACCACAATTTAACCCCAAGAACAACCATTCCACAATTGATGGACCTATCGATGGGGAAGACACATAACATGTAAATAATTTTCTACGGTTATCTCGAAATCATCTTTACCGGTGAGCTTATGAATGACACTATCTGTTGGGAAGGAGACCCCATGGGTCACGCGTATGCCATTCACTTCACCTAAAGATTAAGTCGTTTGAATAGAAGTCTTATCTAGTAAGCTCGTGAATGCCGCATCCGTTAGGGGGAGACTCTCAGGGTCCCGCGAGCGACAAACACCTTACTTAAAGACCAATTGTGGAGGCCACATGAATTTAATTAAAATTCATATTAAATTCACTTAGTAATTTTTACTTTAAGGTTTTTAACAACATGCAATAAGAAATAATAAAATTCCTAGCATGCTCCTAACACGCAAATCACATAAAGCCTAGCATGCTCCTAGAATTCAAAGAAAAAGCAATAACAACTTTCTAAGAATTTATAGCACCTATTCACATGATTTCTAGCATGCCAAAAATCGATTTAAGTAAGCTAGACACATAATGAAATAAACATGCTCTAGCAAAAATTAAATCGGCATCCACAAATCGATAAAAAAATGCAAAAATTAAAGCACATCAATCGCAGCCCCTTAAAAAACAACCACTAACAGCCTATCAAAGCTATTACATGATTCAGCAAGGTCGTGGATGAACACTCGAATCGGCATCTTGCGTAAATCGGGCCATTCACGCAATGTTCGCACCCACCGACGGAAAAGGGCCAAAAACTTCATCTAGACGATAGAATTTGACCCCGCCATAGGCCATCATTGCAAAGCGGGGACATGTGTAGATCTTGCTCCCCCATTTTCGAAATGGTATTATGGGCTGAAATTGGACACCTGTAGCAAACGTTATGGCCAAAACGGTTTTCGCCGACGAAAATGCCCCCGGTGAATGCTGAAACCCTAGCCGCCGCCTCCAGGTTGATCATCTTCATCACGTTCGACTTTGTACACAAAATTACAGCAAAAATCGAACAAGAACAGCCCTACTACAGTCTACAAAATCACCTATACTACCCACACTTATTATCTGGTGGGAAAAACGATTACAACAATACACAAGGGCTGCGATAGACACCATCCAGAGCATAAACGAGATAAACAATCATCCATACCATGAACATGACTGAAAACGAATAAATGAATAAACGAAATCAACTACATGTTCCAGGCAGAGCCGATAATCTACGAAACCGAGGCTCTGATACCAATTGCTTGAAGACGCCGACGAGGCGGTCCTTCCCACGGATCGATATCAGATACCAAACACATACATACATGATTTCAAATAAACCTAATCATGCTCCTAAAGAACGAACAGAGATATACTGTTCTTCGAGGCTTTGATTCGATCTGAGCGATCTTCTAGTCTGTGTCCCGACCATGCTTGGACGCCGGATGGACGACAATCCTACAAACGGCAGCAAGGAGCGGATTGCCTTTCGTCTTCTCCGAAACCTTCGCGTGACTTTCTCCTCACGATGGTGGCTGAAGGTGTCACGTTTTGTGATGCTGCGTAGGGTTCAAGACGTTTAATCCCTCCTTTTATAGAGGTCCTTGGGCCAGCCTAGGGATCTCTTAGAAGGTATAGGGTTTGGGCTCCCTACAGGACCAAATTCTTATGTTCAGCCCAGAACACAATTTGGCCCGTAATATTAATTCATTCCACTAGAGAACTAATATTGCATTCCTATCCTATCCCGAATTGAATCAGGACTTCTATTAGACTCGATATAATTCCTCGTGTTTAAGATATCACGCATCCATTAATTATTAAAGCTTCTGACTGCTTTAATTAATCAATATCGTTTATTCCTTAAGTAGTACCACTCAACCTTATTATCGTACGGATTAAATCCACCTGCAGGGTTTATACGATAATCCTTATGAGTTCCTTAAGGGGACGTCATCAACCTGGATGTCCAGGACACGGCGCCCTAATGCCAATAAATAGATATCATGTAGATAATGTTGTTACCCAGGATACAGAGCATATTGAACCAATACTTGGCTCTCACCCATGGTAAATCAAAGTAACAGACAAATATCCCACATATCTAAATCACAATTAGGGTTAAGAATCAATTGTGATCCATTCAATGCGACGCAGCGCACTAGTATAAACCAATAGCCAAGACAAGCTATATCTAGTTTATACTACAACCTAAACCGATAGTCATGTCCATAACTATCTCAGTTGTGAATACCATTTATATCTTATAAGGGACCGACAATTTAATCTTCTGTTTGACTACTAACACACCACATTGTCTACAATATAAGATAATTGGACATTTATCATACAAGCAATCATAAAGAATGCAACAATGTAAAAATATTTATTTCAGTCGAATGGGAAATCGAATAAATACAATCCAAAAGGTCACATAAAAGTTTGAACACCAAGTAAACCTCTCCACCGCCGTCAGCTCGCCGTCGCCGCCGCCGGTGGTCGGAAAATATAATTATTATTTTTTTTCTCGTGCGTGTCCGTACGCGCCTCCGGGCTTCGTCCCTGTTGGTCTTTCGAGGCTCATTGATCTCTTGTGATCTCCCGGCAATAAATCCACGATCACAACACGAAAAATATAATTTACAAAATTACATAATCCGATCCTAGATCCAACGAATGGATGTGCATGTTTTCTAAACAAAATAATTAAATCTATCCGGTCAACCCCCGGGCGAATAGTTATTACAAACATTCATCCATCAAATTCCTCGACATGTCCGAGGCTTTAAAAACAAATTTAAAACCATACATCACATTCATCAACATTCATCAAACACATAATCGACCATGATAGTGGATTAAACTAATTCCTGCATATAAATCCATAAAAATTCGAACTTGTACACAACGAATTAAACCAAGCTCTGATACCACTTGTTGGGATCAATGAAGATCTAGATATGCACAAATCAAGAATTCAATAGCAAAACGTAAACCTATGCGCAACGAATCTAAAGGTTTGCGTAGAGAACTTACGGCTTAAAATTTATGGCGATTTGGCTGATCTTTTGGATGGCCGTACACAGCACACCAATGAATTGTTGACTGCAAATCGCGTCCTAGGATTGCACGAACAAGATCGGATCGAAAACCGAATCAAATGAGTACAAAATGGATGAAAACAAGCTTGCAGTCCTGGGACACTCTGGCGGCGCGTTAGGCCGCGTGCAGCATCGTACAGCGGCTATCTCAGTGGCGTTGGAAAGCTCTTGTCGAGACGGTCGTCTGGGTATGTTGCACGTCTTGATCGGACCTCCAGCTAGTTATCTACGACCAAATATATTTCGTCTCACTTTACCCAAAAGTCTTCTACTGTATATCTCAAACACCTCTTAATCTTGTACCAGTGGAACAACAAGAAGAAGATAAAGCTCGAATGGGAACTGAGAGAGAAGAGAGGCGTGGGGCGTGATTTCCAAGATGTTGAATTCTCTTCTCTTCACATGAGCTTATTGACGTATATATAGAGCTACACTAAGGATCCTTAGGAGATTAGGATTAGGGCTCCTTAATTAATTAAAATACTTGTGGACCAAGCCACTTATTTTTAATTAATTAAATAATATTAAATGGCCACCAACATAATACTATTGCACTCCCTTTTCCTAGCCCAATTTACAATTGAGACTCCAATAAAAATTACTTGATTTATCTCCCCATGTTTAAGATATAATGCCCATTAATTAATTCGATTACTGACAATCAAGAATTAATTAATTTATTATTATTTCACCGAAGCTAGCGCTCGTTCATCACATTATTACTATGCCGGAATTTAATCCACCTGCAGGGTTTAGCATAATAATCCTTCATGAACTCACTCCGGGGACATCATCAAACTAACGAACATGGTGACCGTAAATATCCTAACATCACATCCTACATGTAGCAATATTACCCAAGACAGCGGGTCTATTGGCCCAGTTCACTAAGCCTCACCCATGTGAATCAAAGTAATAAATACTACACATATATGTCTGTTTAATATCTTACGGGTTAAGAGTACGCAGTAATTAACCGAGGCCTAGTTCGTTTACGACGATCAGTATAAAACGAACTTCTTCTCTCTGGGATCCTGTTCAATATATAAATGTACTAGTGCAACTAATCAGTCAAGACAAACTGTACAGTTGACGCCACAACCGTTCGCGATGGGGTGTTCATGTCCACCTGGGTTGTGAACCACTTATTCTTGTTTCGCGAGTAACTGATAGCATGATCTTCGGTTCGCCCGATGACGACCCACACTATCTAATGCAAAACAACAGAACGTAGAACTTGTTTAATCTAACATGTTTCTCATTCATAAAGGGTAAAAGTGTAATATCATTCAAAGCCAAGCTTTCAGTATATAACACTAACACAACTCCCCCACACTTAAAATGAGGCAATGACCTCGTTGCTTCAACTCAAAACAGGAAGTCAAATTCTAGGACCAAACAATTTCATATAGCAAACCAATACCAGCAACTACCACAAGCACACAAAACTAAAAAGAAAAGAGACGAAGCAACTCAAAAAGATAAAAAGAAAAAGGGTGTGCAAACCGAAATGCCTCGAGGAGGGTAAGCGTCCACGTGCAAGCTGCTGGCCTATGCTCAGCCCAAAACTTCGATACTCCTCCTGCTCGAGCTCATAAATAGTACCTGACGAGAAAACCACAAAACTCCAAACTCTAATTATTAAAATATAAAACTAAAAGAGCAAAAAGAAAAATATCTAGAAAAGCAGTAAATTCCTTGGGTTATCTCCCAAGAAGCGCTTGTTTAACGTCATTAGCTGTACGAAACCTCTGAGAGAATCAACCAGGGTCTAGGAAGAAGTGACGATCGTGCCACGCCTTTGTATTTTCAAGAAGCGGCAGCATGGGCACTGTGGCGAAAAGGTTGGCACTGTGGATCCGGGTGGTTGTATTCTGGATGAAGTGGGTTCGGGCACGAGCAATCCCCAACTCTAGACGTAGAGCTTTTCCCACATGAGCTCTGTCGTCGACCTCCAGAATAATAAGGGCATCAGTGGAGCAAGTCGAACTGAATCCTCCCCACTTCCTAATAAAGTGCAACGACCTCGAATACGGATGCTCTAACTCGGAGGTGGGAGGTGGGAGGTGGGACATGAAAATCAAGCCCATGGGTCTCCTCCTCTAAAATATCATCAATGTCTTGCTGGAGCTCACTATCTTCTTCTTCGGCCTCAAACATTTGCTTCATCACACGGGCTTGAGTATCAAGCGTAAAGTGGGGGTCGTCGACTTGTGGCTCGATTGAGTCGATATGTGCTGTAAGAATGTCCATTTGTGTGCTCAGTCGAGCACATCCGAGCTCAATCTCCACATCTCGAGTGGTCTGGACAGAATGCAAGAAAGGATGAGGTCGAGTTTCTCATCATACGTCAAATCATCATCCTGAGGATCATCCTTATGTGTAGATTCACCTTGAGCAGTTGGCTCGGGAGTGACATTGGTAACTCGATCCTCTAAGGCTTGCATGCGCTCCACAAGTTCCTCGATTCTGGACTCAAGGTTGCTCTTGCAGGCCACTTGAGATGCCAAAAGAGTGAGGACCTGGTCGAACTTGGCATTGTACTCTGAGGAATCCTCGAGGGACTCACATGACTGCTCAACAGGCCTAAAATCCTACTGTTGCTCGTAAGGATGTGACCAAGTCTGGACATAGTCCCACGACTCGTAGAATGGAGGTGATTGGGCACACTGGGTTGTGGTTTCTTCTTCCTGAGCTAATCGGGATGTTGCAAATTCATAGATCCGGTCGAGCTTCTCGTTGAACTCGTGGGACTCATAATATTGCTCGACCGGGAGGGGGGCCTAGTACTACTCGGAAGGATATGAATATGACTTGTTGTAGTACCCAGTGTGATACCTCGGCTCATTTACCCAAGGTTCGGTGTGC
Source organism: Striga hermonthica (assembly GCA_902706635.1). Classification (NCBI taxonomy): domain Eukaryota; kingdom Viridiplantae; phylum Streptophyta; class Magnoliopsida; order Lamiales; family Orobanchaceae; genus Striga; species Striga hermonthica. The sequence continues at coordinate 1,221,130 of CACSLK010012531.1, forward strand.
GGATAGGGGAACACACTGTTGTAGCTCATAGTACCTGCACACCAAAACAGAAAAACCATGCGAAGCCACGAAAAAGAGAAAACAAAGAAAACAAAAACAAAATAGACAGAAGGAAAACAAAGAAGCACAAAAGGAAGAACAAAAACTCGAAAATACAAAATAAATAGATACACATAAAATAAAATCAATACCAAAACCAGGTATCCTACTTACCTTCCCCGGCAACGGCGCCAAATTTGTTTTAGCACAAATTGTTATTTTTACTGAGTAACGAACCTAAAGATTTGTTTCCCTGGTCGATCTTACGAGCAAGGCAGTTCGGAATAGAGCTTTGATATTGATAGCATATAAAAGCAAAATAAATCCTAAACATTCTAATCAAATAGGGAAGGAATTAATTACCAACTAAGGAATAGCATAATAATAATAATCTACCTAAAGATAAAAATGAAACAAAGATGGAGAAGCTAGGGAGTCGGGGACAATTAATTAAAGTTCTAGCAAAATCGGGCAATTCATTGTTCTGTTCGAGATTGACACTCTCGCTTAGATATCTAGTGGTTTGCTCCCAATAACTATTCGTAACAAGGGACTGAACATAGACATACAAGCTCGAGCATACAACACAAGCCAACTATCCCAATCCAAATAACTTTTCGTAACAAGGGAAGGGTCATTGACACGCACGTATTTCAATCAAAAACCTATAGACTATTCAATTACGAAATCATCTACCTCATGTGAGCCTAGGTCTATGACTTCTCCCCTTTCGGTTCTGAAATCACTAATTCAATTAGAAGGGTATTAATCGACTAATCATGTAGAATCAACAAATCTTAACTCAACAAACTAACATTCAATCGTTTCCAATTGCAAGATCGAAGTGTCACTCTTCGATTATATCAATCAGTTAAGCGCAAATTCATCAATTCATAATCAATTCAACTCACGTAAGAACGAACAATTCAAGCCCGAGAGATACGAATTAAACAAGAATAATCATCCCCTATCCCTAGTAATAAGAATTAGTTATGTAAATTGAAGTCAAAACAATCAATCATTTCAACCGAAGCAATCAATTCCATCAATTAAATAAAGAAAATAACTTACGATTAATATGAAATTGAAAGTCGAATCCAATAATTCAAGCTTAATCCAAGAACAATGGTGTAATCCAAGATGAAGATTCAAAGTTTTCTAGAGAGAAAAAGGGTGAAAAACAAATTTGGAGTTCAAAAATTAGGTCTGGGAACGAGTCACCATGAAAGGTACTTGAAAAATCGAGCAAAAACGAGATTTATAAAAATCTGGTCGCGCAGGGGTTAGCGCAGCTAACCCCTTAGCGCCGCTAAGGTCGCCTGGGCAGTGGCCTCTGGGGGTCGTTAAGGGCCTTAGCGCTGCTAAGGACTGGAATGCGCGGCTTTGCATTTCGGCTTCGTTTGAACTCGTCCGAACTCGGAGAGTCGTTTTTTCCTACGCGTCGCCAAAGAATGGTTCTACTCAATTATGCTTTGCCATCAAATATTTTCCTGAAATCCTTATCTCCCAAAGCTCATACCATGCACACCAAAAACGTGCTTCATGCGACTTCGCCTTTTAGGCTCGTTTGAGCTCATTCGACCTCGGAATTGAGTTCCGCTTTTTCCTACATGTCGCCAACAAACCCGCCTACACAAACAAGAATGCCCGATAAATTTTCGGGCAAAACATATTCCTCATGGCGCTTCCGACCTGCACACCAAAAACGAAAGAAAACCGGGCAAACACACGAGAAAGCAAACCATGAAATAAATTACAAAATGAACTAAAAATCAACTAAAAGACCTAATATGGGGGTAAAAGAGAGGCAAAATGACAACGAAAAACAGAACAAAAATGGGACAAACAGTGCACCCCTAGTTTTTTTATATCAAATTACCCAATGTACACTTAATGAGCATTTTATGTCCTTAATTACTCATTAATTTTTGTAATGTCAATTATACCACATAGTAGTACATTAATATATCCATAGAGGAGCGAACCTAAGACAACATCATTTGGTCGATCGGATGACCCAACGATCGACAAAATACTGATGATAAGGGGAAGAACGACCCGGACGAGCCGGGTAACCTAAACATACTTATCTCGACCTGAGGAGACTCAGGTTAACCTGAGTCATATGACGACCTAAAAGAAAAAGGATAACCCGACTGGGGTATTTTCGTCTTAGCATGACAACCTGAAATGATGTGTCCATAACGACCGAATGACTGACTTGAAACTAACTTACATTGTATAAGAGTGAATCTAATGTGGATAAGAAGAAATCTAAGGATGACTAGGACGTGATTAGGATAATAATAAGCACTAAGCACTAAGATCAAACTCGGACAACCGGGCAGGATGACAAGCAGTTGGGCAATTCGGGCACACCAACTCTGGAAGGTATTCCCCTATAAAAGGGGCTGATGTACTATTTTAAATCCTCTACACACTTTTTACATTCTCTACTTACAGAGTTTATCATCATCTCCATCCCCTGTACCAACTTGAGCTTCGGAGTGCGAACGTCGAGAAACCCTTAGCCCATTTTTGTAGGTATTCTTCAGTGGTTCAAGTAGATCGGAGCTCTTTAGTTGGTTCAACCCAAATCTGAGTCATCGGCACATAATTTGGCACCGTCTCTGGAGAGCTTTTAAAGAAACTAAGATCTCTCTCACCAGCTTCCGATGACATGATATGGCTGACAGAGAGATAGTACAGAGGAACTTGACAGAGGAGTTTAAGGTAGCTTAAAACGAAATACGCCCTCATTTGGCACCCAGTCAAAAACTAGGTATCTCTGTGTTGGGATTGGAGTATTTAAGTAGGAAGGACAAAAAATTGGAAGGGAGGTCACCGACCCGAGTAGTGAATGGTAACAATCACGAGAGCTGAGTTACAAATGATGATTGGAGAAGAAGTAGGCGCAAAGATGAATCACACCCATAATATGCGTCCTAATAACTCGCATGAAGTGCCTACAAGAAAGGAGATGAAGAGATGTCATCAATGAGGAGGAAAACCTGCACACAACCAGTTAGAGATGAAGTATTGGAAAAGCTAACAGCCCAGATACGAGACCTGCAAGCAAAGGTCGAGGGAAAAAGAGGAGCTGGCTTGAGAGGTCACCCTTATTCTAGGGAAATTCTCGACGCCGAGCTACCTCAAGAACTTGGAGAGCTTAACCTTTTCTATGATGGGTCAACTGACCCCTCGAGACACTTGAAAAGCTTCGGGAATATGGCGGTGGTATACAGGTTTAGTGATTCGGTTCAGTGAAGATTTTTTGGCCATATTGCGATGACCTGCACAAGATTGGTTCCACCACCTCCCACCAGGTCCGATTTATGACTTTGAATCATTCTGCTCGAGTACAAGGGCTCACGAAAAGACATATCTGATTTTGATCGGAATGCAACAAAAGGAGAATGAATAATTGAGAGAATATTGGCTCGTTGCACTAGAGCATGCGTAATGTTTTCCCTCTGCGTCAGAAGAAATAAAAGCAAGAGGATTGACAATGGGATTAAGATCTGGTTCGTGCAGAAACCCTTTTGCCAAAAAGCCAATACCGAACATTTCACAAGGTCCTGGCAAGGTGTGCAAAGTATATGAATCAGGAGAGGCGGAAGCTGATTTATTGCGAGCCAAGAAAGCCGAACAAATTAGAGGCACGAGAAAAAAACAAGGATAAAAGGCACAATATGCGGAAAGATCTGGTTGACAAAACAGATCAAAGAAGACCTCATATATCAAAAAAATATTATATTATATAATTTTCATGAGATTAATTTTATTTTAGTATTTTAAAATTAAAGAATAAAATTGAAATTAAAAAATTTTTAAACTCAATTTTCCTTTTTGTAAAAGAGAAAGGACCAAATAGAAATTAAAAGTCGAGACGTAAAATTTGATATATATATGCAAATTTGCATTTATCTGGGAGATAGAAGGGAAAGAATGAATTTTTTGATCTGTTTTGCCATTCGGTTGGAATGATTTCTACTGGAAAATGGTCTCTTGCAAAACTTGTGTTTCCCAGCTTGGTTGGAGAAGGTCTTAGGGCGCGATTGGCTACCAGTTAAAATCATTTTTGCTGACCCAATTTTTTTTTTACTTTACTTAACTCATAATTCAATTCAAATTTAATTTAATTCAACTCTTCTTAATATTATCAATATAGTTAAGTAATTTTCATCAATCATCCTCATACATCACATCAACTTTGATCGGTATTCAAATCACTCACATATTTTTAACTAAATATATTTTGCAATAACATCTCGCTACTTTAGAATCACATCTACATTAATCATTAAATTTTAAATATTATTTCAATACAAATTCAAAATTTTACTCTATCCTCCACTCGACAAACTATATTCTAAACTTAATTACTCATTTTAACCATTAAATTCAATTAAAATCGATTTGATTCATATACAATCCAGGGTCGGTCCTAGTAAGGCAGCCGGACAACTGCCTAGGGCCCCCACTTACTTCAAGGCCCAATAATAATAATTATAAATATATATGTAATTTGTTTTATCAATCGAATTCTTTTCTTGATTCTTCACATAAATTACTAATTATTTTTCTCATTTGACAAAGTTTATGAAAAAATAATGAGTTATTATTAGTAGTACAATTTATATGTTATTACATATTTTTCCCTGTTCATTTTATTCATTTATTAAAATTTCTCTACTTGTCTGGATACACAAATGTTATTTTGTGACCGCACAATCCAATAATGTTATTAATAGTCATTAAAAAGAGTCAATCAAAATCAATTAAATTTCAGGCGAGTTTCAATTTATCGTTGTTATTCTGTTTTCATAAATATCAAAACTAGTAATTTGTTACTTTTCTAATAAAAATATATGAAATTATTATTAAATATTATGTACTCCAATGAATTTAATATATATTTTTAAGTAAAAGGTTTTATTTTTAAGGAAAAAAAAAGAGAAGATTTTCCCTCTTAATCATTAGAGATTTTTATGATATTGGTCAATTTTTTTTATATAAAATTTAACTTTAATTATATTTTAAATTTCATAACTTTATTATAACAAGGAATGTGTTTGGTAAGCACCAGAAGCTAATTTACAACTTAGTTGGTTAGCTCATTAGCTTCTGTATACAAATAAGTTTGGATTATTAGGATGTACTTTTTTAAAAAAAAAAACTCGAGTTCATCTTATAAGCTTATTGTGTAGATTTTCCACGAGACCAGTTATATATATATTTCAGTTGATTTATCAGTTAATTTTACCAAATACATATATCATATCTGTCAATTTTTCAGTCATACCCAGTATGCTATCAACTAAAAATTTACTTATCAGCTTTCCTAATCCAGTTTTACCAAACGCACCATAGTAGCATTATTCCTATGGTTATTATGAATTTAATTTGAAAAAACAAAACATAACATTTAGGGCATTTCTTTCAGAGCCCTATATAGTTTAGGGCCGGCTCTGATCCAGTCCCTCTACATGGTCGCTGGCCGGGCCAGATCGGCCCGCCGCCCCGGCACTGGACCGGTCCCGGCCCAGCCTGCAACCGGCCCGAAGTGTGGCTGTTAAACAAACTGGAACAATGGATATGCAGTTTTGTTCCAGTTCTCCCTTTTTTTTGTACCGGCGGTCCGGGCCGGGTCGCAGGTTGAAGGTCGGGCGTCGAGCGCTCTATTTTTATTTTTTGTTTGCGGTCTGGTTTGGGTCGGGCCGGCCCTACCCGACCTGACCCGTGAAAAGTTCTTTCAACCTGCTGCAGGCTGCTTGCCAAAGTATCCGTTGGGCCCACCTGTGCTGCGATTCGGGCCGGTCTAGGTCAGGCCCAATTGTCTAAAAATAAAAAAATAAAAATTTAAGGGTCATTGGATCGTGATGACCATTGAAATCCAACGACCCACCCACCCGACCAACCGGAGTGACCCGAAACAGGCGGGACAAAAAAAACCTAAAAATTTCTATAAATAACCTCCCCCCTCCCTCATTTCACTCACACTCGAAATCGTCTCTTCTCTCTTCTCTCTCAATTACTTTCTCTCGTCTCTCTTCCTAAACGTCTTCTACGAGACCTCCATTGCCAGAATTTGCGAGTTCATCGATACATGTGGATATTTTTGCTGTAGGCGATGAAATTGATGACGCAACGATCGATCGCATGTTTGTCTCAATTCAACCTGAGCAGCAAGGGCCCCAACAGCCGTATCACAACCATTTGGATAATCTCTTTGGAGCGAGCCCAAAGCCCGAGCAAGAGACGCAGTCAGACCCGGTGTTTGTCTTTGGCCGTTGAAGATCGGGATCCGCAATGTTTGAACGACATTACACGAAGACTCCCAATACGGAAAGAGGTGAGAATTACTTTTTTGCTGTTTGCAACTACTGGCCGATCAATGACAAGAAGAGGTACCATTTCAAAAAGGTGATGGGTAAGGATTCTTGAACTGACGCCTAAAGAGCTGCCATCCGACAGACACGACACAGACACAATTCCCTAGTAGCAGCGCTGCATCCGCCATGACAGGTACAGGTACGCCATCTTTATTTCATTACTCGCATGAAAATCATAAACGTCATTTTGTTGAATTTGTTTCTTCTTCATCTCTTCTATTTAGTTTTGGTGATAGTGATTTATATGAACATTTTGCTCAAATGTCTGAATTTGGACGCCAATCGGCTTCCACATACTACACTTACTCACGATATTCAAAAAATTGCTGGTGAAAAAAATTAATTTTGCAAGAAACCCTTATATCTTTTTTTTTTTTTTTGGTACAGAAAACCCTTATATCTTTAAACCATAGAGTATCCATTTGTGCTTATATGGTCCGATCACCGGCAAAATAACTACTATTTGGGAATTACTTGTCATTGGATAGATAAAAGTTGGAGTTGACAAAAACGTTTAATCACTTACATTGCATTTCATGAACTACTACCTCTAATATTGCTCGTTTAATTTAAAAGTTTTGGATAAATATAAAATTGGTAAAAAAAAAAGAAAAAAAGTGTTTTCCATTTCGTTTGATAATTCTACTGTCAATACTACATCTATAAGTGAACTTAAAGTATTTGCACTCCCATTTGTGGGGAAAACTTTTTCATATTTGTTGTACATGTTATGTCTTAAATCTCTGTGTACAAGTTGGTTATCATGCTTTTAAAGATTCGGTCACGCCAACTAGGGACGCTGTTAATTATTTACATAAACGTCCCCATGAAATGAAAGCATGAGGACGATTTTGTAAAAATAAAGGGTTGAAACATAAAAAATTTCAACCTGATGTTCCTAATTGATGGAGCTCAACATATATAATGTTGAGTGACACGATACCTTTTATGGAGCAATTGGTGAACTTTTTTATTGATACAAACCGTAGAGGTTGTGACGTCCGAGTCTCCACAATAGATTGGGAGAATTTTAAGGCACTTATTTATTTTTTAGAAACATTTCAAAATGCTACTAGCATGCTTTCGGGTGTTTACTATCCTACTGCTCAGCTTGTGTTAAGTCAACCTATAGCCATAATGTGGGCTATTAAAGATCTTTAAACAATGGATTTTTTTAAACATGGTATAAGAAATGGTTATCATATTATTATTATATTCCTGATACATTTTAGTTGCATGTTTGTTAGATCCTACATCATAGAGAATCTTAACATTTACTATAAATATATGCATGAACTCCCATTGCCGACTGATGTTCCAGCTCATTTGTTCGTGGCGGCAGCGACACCAGGTCTTCTTCTTACGGAGGGAATCGAGTTGGCGCTACAAGCTACACGGAGTGGTGGGCATAACAAAACCCCTACAAGAATATTGACCCCCATAGGGCAAGGGGACTGGATACTATGAGCTGGATCACTACCTTACGTCGAATTTGATACTTACAATGCGCGTGAACAAATTCCGCCACTCAACTTCGATGCCACTCAACTTCGATGTCTTGGATTGGTGGTCAAGAATGCAAGACATTTATCCTGTTCCATGCTTGATGGCCAAAGAGATTTTTGCCATCTCAGTATTTACAGTTGTCGTCGAACAAGCATTCAGTGAAGGAGGTTACATGCTAGACCGAGGCTGACGCCCGAAAATCTACAAGCACAAATGTTGTTGATGGATTGGAAGAAGGCCGAACGAAGGACGCAAATGGCTATGTTGACTGAGGATGCTGCAGCGGACGATGATGACGACGACCCATCCGATTTTACGAGTACGATGACTGGTACCGGGACGGCCGAAGACGAGTACGACTATTAGAGACTGCCACTCGTCTGAAGATAAGTAAATTAGAAGAACTATGCGGACTTTAATTCCCAACCTGAGGGATACATAGGCACCTTAGTTGACATTTATAAGTGAAAGTATCAATTTTTTTTTAAAAAAAAAAAATCAAGTTAAATGATATTTTAAATTAATAAATGTCAATTAAGTTCAAGTCCATTGTTTTTTATTTTTTTTATATCAAGTTTATATATTGTTTTACTCCAATATCAACCAAAATTTCACTAAATCATTGCTACTAAAAAAACCAAAATATGACTAATTACATTATCATATAAGAATTTCTTTAGAAGATAATAAACAAAAAAATATTTATAAAGTAACGCAAAACAAAAAAAAAATAAAAAATTGTAAACAATAATAGCATAGCAAAATAATAAAGCTACACCTTTTCCTTTCACATAAATTTTTGAAAGATGTTCTATAATGGAGACAGTAAAAGTTAGCACCATTTACGACGTTTTTAAATGTTCAACTATCATGCAACACTGCAAGAAAGCTACGGTCCTTTTTCACACGCCACCAAAACTGTTGGATTCTTGTATCAAACTAATGTCAAATTATAAAGTGGTATGTGAAAAGGACCGTAGCTTTGTTGCAGTGTTGGATGATAGTTGCACATTCAAGTGCGCCGTAAACGATACTAACTTTGACTGTCTCTATTATAAAACATTCTTCAAAAATTTAAGTTATAACATCAATTACGCCAATGATGCCACGCCCACAATCTCCATTGTGTACCATGGTTCCAACTCTCTTATACGCATACAATAGAGCAATATATATAGCGATGACACGGGCCGACATGCAGATGCTTCAATACTTGAAGTTTGTTGATGCTAGTCTCAGTATAGTTTCTCTATATTGCTCTATTGTAGGCGTATAAGAGAGTTGGAAGCATGATGCACAATGGAGATTGTGGGCATGACATCATTGGCGTAATTGATGTTATAACTTCAAATTGTATTTGGTCAACTTTAAGAAGATAATGAATAAGAAGTTCTTTATAAAGTAACAAAAAAAAAAAGAAAACAAAAATAATTACATCACTAGAAATATTTTAAAATTATTTTTTCTACATTTCGTAATAATAATAGAAGAGCAAAATAAAGTAACTACACCTCGTCCCGAATTATAATTTTTGAATGATGTCGTTTACGGGGTTCTTAAATGTTCAACCATCATCCAACACTGCAAGAAAGCTGCATTCTTTTTAACACACCACTAAAACTGTTGGATTATTGTATGAAACTAATGTGAAGTGTTCATGACTTGACTGCATACTTATCGATGTATTATTTTGCATTCATTTCATGGAAATTGAGTAAGAATTTGGATGATAACTAAGTCTGTGTGAGAGTTCTCCGATTTGTGCTGTAGTTTGTTTACTAGAGAGTTGAAAATATAATACATAATGAAGACTATTAGCGTAGCTTCATTGTTTCGTTGATGTTAATGTTGTGATTTGATGTTGAACATTTAAAATCTATTTAAGCGAAAATCAGTGGAGATGATCCCAAGATCCGAATTCTTTTTCACGTGCAACGTGACCTAAACTTATATTCGGCTGCCGGGATCATCGCCACTGATTATAGAACATCCTTAAAAAATTAAAGTTATAACATCAATTACGCTAATGATGCCCGCCCATAGTCTCCATTGTGGATCCTTCTTTTTAATCACTTGTACGTTTACAATAGAGCAATATAGAGAGCAATGACACAGCCCGACATACAGATTCTTCAATACTTGAAGTTTGCTAATGTTAGTCTCTGTATAGTTTCTCTATATTGCTCTATTGTAGGCGTACGAGAGAGTTGGGAGCAGGATCCACTATGTAGATTGTGGGCGTGACATCATTGATGTAATTGATGTTATTTCTTTAATTCGTATTTTATCAACTTTTTTGAATTTGTTGGAGCGGACAATGGGTCATGACCTTAAAAAACGCATGCCTAATATTCGATATTATTTTTTATTCCCTTCTTGAGATGTAAGTAAATTAAAAGAACTACGTGGACTTTGATTCCCAATATAAGGGATACGTATGCACCATAATGGACATATATCATACATATTAAATGTCAATTAAGCTCAAGTCCATATTTGTCTACTGAAGCTTCGAAAACCTTTCATTCACCATCGAAACCTAGCATAAGTTAATTTATGAGTATCTTGAGTTTCATCAACGCTATCATGCAATCCGACTCCAATACACAGTCTCGAATAATATGGTTGTTCTTCTTAGTAGTGGCCTAAATCACGTTACTTAATGGAAGTTGTCCGCATTATCATCTTTGGCGTACAAAATGTTTATACCATCACCACACAGTCCATAAGATGTTTTCACAGATCACTAGTACAGTTGGATAATGGTATCAAACTTATGTCAAGTGTTGATGATTTAACTGAAAGTTTAACATTACATTATTTTTCTTTCCTTTCATCGAAATCAAAATTGATAAAGTATTCAAAAGATATCTAAGTATGTATAAGTGTTCTTTGTTTGTGCTATTGGAAGCGCAATTTAGAGGTGAAATCATAATTTTATAAATGAAGAATATGGACATGGTATCATTGTGCTAAATGAAGTTGATGTTTTGAGTTCATGTTGAAACATTAACGACATGTATGATTGTGATTTCACGTAATTATTCTTCATTATGAATTATGATTTGATAAACTTTAAATTACACCTGCAATAGCACAAACAAGAGAACGCTTACAGATACTTAGTTATCATCTGAATTCTTACTCAATTACGAGGAATTGAATGCACAATAATGTAATTGTGAACTTGCAGTTGAGTCATCAACACTTGACATTAGTTTGATACCACTATCCAATAGTTCCAGTGATCTGTGAAAAAGTTTGTACCCTTATGGAACTGTGTGATGATGTTATAAACATCTTGTACGCCAAAGACGATAACGTGGACAACTTCCATTAAGTAACGTGCTTTAGACCACTACCAAAAAGAACGACGATATTACTCAAGACTGTGTATTGGAGTAGGATTGCATGATGACATTGATGAAACTCAAGATACTGATAAATTAACTTATGCAGAGTAAGTCTTCGTAAAGACGATCAAGTATTAACACAAACCCGTTTGTATATGTTTCCAGCATTCCAGAACCCCACCAAGACTGTTTGTTTTGGGAAAGCTATAGAGGAGGAGGTCATTGATTAGGTGTCATGTTCGAACTAGACGGTGTCAGATTATATTGATTTGGCATAAAGGTATCTCTGGTTTTAGCAACCTTGGTAAGTCGAGGGCATCATCTTGAGAACCCGTACACGGACACAAGCTGGAAAGCAGAGATACCTCTCTGCCAAATTAATGTAATCTGACAACGTCTGGTCCCAAGATAACACTCTATCATTCACCTCCTCCTCGATGGCTTTCCCAAAACAAATAGTCTTTGTGGGGTTTTACAATGCGAGAAACAGATACAAATGAGTTTGTGTTAATACTTGGAGTTGTTGCTCGGTTTGTACAATACGTCTTTTTTTCTTTTGTCAAGTGAAAAAGAAAAACTCCGAACCGCCGTCCCGGCCCGAAACCGGCCCTTGGTTCTCGGCGGGCCGGTCTTGGGCCATGTAGTTGAGGCGCCGGGCTGGGTCGGGCCTCGGCACGTTGACTGTCCACGTCTATAATCCCTTTAGTAGCTCAATTATTCTGGAATCGAAAAGTCATTATTCACATATATTAAGGGAATTAAAAGTCATTATTCAGTGTTTAAGAAGAGCTTGAACGGCATTAGACAAACTTTTTATTAAGGGAATAAAAAATTGTCCAATTAGATGTCAAACAATTAACCTGCAGATTAACAATTGTCAACTAGATAGACTTATAGGGCAGCAAAGTACTGAAATTCGATTTGACGAAAACTTCAAATCATAACCAAAAGTATCGACTGACGTAATGTTTTATTATTAAACCTAATCATACTCAATAAGCTACAACGTGCTACCAATATTTGGACGGTCCCTGCCCTTTTTCTTTCCCATGCACTGATTCGCAGACTATTTGCTTCTACTATTATTTTATTATATATATATAACATAAATAATATAATAATATAATATATTTCCCTCAGATTTATTCATTTAAATTTTTAAAGCAGACATCCCCAAGATACCAAGAATCACAACCATAGTAATTGGTGAACTACATTTTTTTTTTTTCGGAACTATAGAAATTTGTGGGAGGACATTCGAGAAAGGAGGCTAAACACCACAACGCACCCATATTACTAACTCCCGAAAGGAGAATTTAAATCCCAAAAGGAATAATAATATACGACAAACACACAAAAGATTTCGACGACCTTTGACCTGAGCCGCAATCAGGGAAACACGAGCACTTGTCGGGCACTTCCAACTGATCTCCACCGCCAGAATAACCGGCCCCGGAAATTGGGTCCGATTCGTGAAGCCAAGGGCCGGGCCTCCGCGGCTCCGCCAATGCCTTGTGACTTTCTTCAAATCAGAATTGGTGAACTACTATAATACTTGAATTGCATAATATGCCCCTCAATTTTACTTAAATTTGTTTTTTAGTTTTTTGAGGTTTGATTTAAAATTATGTCCTAAACATCAACATTATTTCAAAGCCATAATCATATTCAAGGATTTATGAAATTGTGACTGAAATTACTTCAGTTCTGAATGCCGTGTTCTGGAAACAACAACTATGAAATAATATTATCAAGTAGGAAGATGCTACGGTCCTGCTACGGAACCATTCCATCGGAATTTGTAACCGTTTGATCAACTATCTCTGACGGTTATATAATGATCTAACGGTTACAAATCCCGACGAAATAGTTTCGTAACGGGCCTTAACATTTTCCTATAAAGTAACATGTGCCTACTGACTATTCACCATTACTACGCTTGTCCGAAAGCATGTGAAGAATGATATATGGCGCAATGTCGCTGTCCCAACTCTCCAAGTACCCAACTCTGCCTTTTCTCAACCAAACAAGCAATTTAATTGTATCTCGGGACTTCTTGTTCTTAACTATGTGATAAATCTCAACACTATGAATTGGTTTATGTTGTAATAAGTTGTATAAATAATTAGACAAGAAAAAACAAATAAATCGAACTGGGAGTCTTTCGCCACTACTAGAATTTGGTGCATTAGTAACGAATTTTTAGAACAAACTAGTGTTGGTGCTATAATTACGGCATTAGTAGCATACCTTTGCAACGGATATAAAATGGTGTCATAATAATTATGAGTTCTTTTCAACAAATATCTAATTTAGTTTTATTATGAAACCACATTCTTTTATTTAGATGACTAGATTTAATTTGCATATAAAATAATAATTAATTGTTGCAAATTAAATTTACAAAATAAGATTTTAATGAAATTTGAATTTCAATTAAAAAGATTTGTCGAAAATGGTTGCCTTACATACTACTTTTGAATAACAGTAAAGGGACTTAAAATTAGCCCAACTGAAGTGATCTTACCTTGGTATGAAAACTAGCGATTTGAATTTCGATTTTGGATGTCCTCAATTTTTCTGGCTCGCCCTAGCAATTGATTTTCATCTCTATTAAAAATTTATACCCTGTTGAAGCGGCTCGATCAAATCTATTATATACCTTCTATCCTCACTCGAAATCGTCAATGAGATACAGAAAGTACATAAAATCGATTACACATGAGCTTGAACTTTCTGAAAAAACATACTTGACAAAAGGAAAATATGTAGTAGACACATAAAACCCAAAGTTAAAGCTTGGATAATATTCTCTTGCTAATGTAGGAAGAGTTTCATGTTCAAATTAATGTGGAAATATCTGTGTGGTTCAATAATAAAGAACATCAATAAACTACTTGACATAAAATTATTCTTGAACTGAAATTTTTGTTATTTTTTGTGGTGGGCAGGGCTATATACATTTTAACTGTAGAACTGTATTATTCAGAAATATTTTGTACATCTAAATATGGAGAGAATTCAAATAGAAAAGGGGTCTGATTTCTTCCTACCCACGAGTAATGCGCCATGAGGATTTTAGCATGGTTCAGAATGTCGGACTGGACCAGCCGATTCAACCGGTTAGAATGAGAACCGGCCTTCATTTCGGTCCAGTTTGGAGCATCAGACTGCCCGATGTTCGAACCGTTCCAAAACCGGTCGAACGGTCCAAAACTAGGCGAACTGGTGAATCGAGACTGGTTCGAATGGTTCAACAGTTCAAGCTTTTGAATTTGAAATTGGTTGATTATGAGGTGGTTTAAATAGCACACCTATTTTGCCTGTGTTTCTAATGTGGGATATGTCTTCTTGCTAAAATTATTGGATCAATATTGAGTCTTTTATGCAATATTGTACTCATTAAAAAAATTGTATAAGTTTTTAAATTGAATTGTCTATTGTGCTATATTTATTCACAATTTATTAAAAAAGAAATAAGCATTTAATCAATAATAATAATAATTTAAAATGTGACTTAAAATGAAAATACAGTTGTTTTTATTCTCTCTATTTTGCAACTTAAATTTAAATTAAAAATTTAAATATAAAAAATAAAATAAAAAGTTATAAACATTAATCAACATTGTCAGTAGTATCTTTTATTGAGTTATTATTTAGAGAAATGTCATATATTTTAAAATTAATAAAATTAATGATAAAAATATATGTAATCTATACTTATATAAAAAGGTCATCATATTTACTAGAAATAGCAGATAGAAAAGTCAAATGTAATAAATGCTTACTGGAAATAGAATGACATTAATTGCAGATTTATTTTGGTATTTATAGGCCTGACATTAAAAATTTGTTATGGGATAAAAATCAGAACCGATTTTTTTATCTTTACTGGAAAAGTCAAAGCTAAGTATAGATTTGTTTTATCCCATAACATCGGTTTAGTTAAATAAAATCCGATAAAATCAGTTTTAATGTCAGGCCTATAAACAAAGATTTAATCGGTTTTAATAAAGCAAATTTAATTGGTTTTAATATTTGCATAGAATTTCAAAGATGTTTACTAATTATAAAAAAATTAAATTTTAAAAAAAAATGTATCTGTATATTTTGTAAAATGTTTGTACAAAATGTTTTACTTTAAATTTATTTACATAATTTAAATTAATTACATTAATAAATAATGTGAACATACATTAAATATTTTAATTACATAAAACAAAAAGAAGAATAAAACTACATCTATAACTTGTAATAAATAATAATATGACATTATATTACAATAATGAGGAACAAGATTACGTAAAATTGTAATTTTTCTTATATCAAATAATAAATATATATAATGGAATCAAATTTATATTATTATAAACATGTGAGGGAGATAATATATTAATCAATTTACGGGCTAGCGCTACCTGACTCGGGTTTAATGTTACGACAAAAAAATGACCTTAATGAAAATATGTAAAAAGATAGATGATAAAACTCTATTATTCTTTAGGCCTGAACGGATAAGCTCTATGGTACACTCATTTAATATCTCTCGTGAATCGCACGAGCTACTTAACGGACAAGCTATGTGGAAATGCAGTGCTACTACCGTGTGCCTTGGCACACCTAGCAAAGTGTGCCAAAACAGTTTAAAATGAACATGTTACTTTATAAAATGAAAATGTTTTAAAAAAGCCTTGGCACACCTGGCACACCTAAGTATTTGCGGTGGAAATGACTCATTTAATACATATGACCCGTGCATCGCACGAGCTATGTACTAGTTATATATAATACATATAAAATAAACAAAAAAATATATATTAATTAAATCGTTTCGACCACTGATCCGACCAGTGAACAATTGAATCAGCAGCTTCACCGGTTCGATGCCCGGTCCGGGTTCAGAACTATAGATTTTAGCCAT
>CACSLK010012531.1:1261864-1272797 GCA_902706635.1 Striga hermonthica
TCAGATGGTTTGGAAAGCAGCTCCTTTATCTTGGGACTTCACTGAAGCTAAGACAACAGGCTTTAGAGGCTGGTGGTGGAATATTGCAGAGATGAAAATGAATCCAGTCACCGAAGCTCGTATTTCACTGTCCAACTATATCTTATGGTGGCTATGGAAGTCCCGAAATCTGTGGATCTTTAAAAAAGAGTGGTTACCAGAAGTGGCTATCTCCAAGATGGCTCAAAGAGAATGGTCCGAGGCCTCAAGCTTTTTTTAATCTAGTTTCTTCTGTTTTTTGTTTCTGTTTCCCTTTGCTTTTTTGGTAGTTAGTAGTTTGCTATGTCCATAGCTAGGTCCGTTTCGGTTCAGTGGCTTGAATTTTATGTTGCTGTTGGTTTCTTAGTTTTTGTTGTTTTCTTTTAGTGCACAGGTTGTCTAACCTTGGTTATGCCTGTTGTGCTTGTTGTTCTTGTTCTAGGCCACCGGTAGGGTGTGGTTCTCTGGGTTGTATTATGGCTAGTTGGCCATCCGGTTGTAAACTTTCTTTTATTTGAGTAATAGTAATATTATCGTTTGGAAAAAAAAAAATCAAAAAGTAACACTCTCTCTCATCCACATTATCTACACATCATATTTTCACTAATTCTCTCTCCATTTAAACACACACTCACATCCCTACACATTCATTTAAAACAAATATGGGACCCATTATATCCATTCATTCAATATAAATTTTAATATTCTATTCTCAATAAGAATAAAAATTTAATATTTTTAAATTATAATAATAAATTTTAAATTCATGAAAATAAAAGAACACTACAAGACCAGAATAACTTAAATTAAGACTACACAAGAAAAAATAGTACAATTTGAATTTATATATATTGGAAAGTGTGATATAGACAAAAAATAAATAAAATATATAAAAAGAAAAAGAAAAAGAGTTAAACAAATATTTATTTTAAGACAAAAAAATAATAAAAAATGAGCATGGTGCACATGCTTTTTACAAAATAAGATTTTAAAACAAAAAAAGAAATAAAAAAAATAGAAAAGGATTGAACAAGCGTTCAATCCCCTTAACACTAAAGTGGGGCCCCCCTTTAATGAACGAGCCACATCCGGTTGAAGGGGAGGGGGGGCGTTTAAACGCAAATGAATTAACGGGCGATGTGGGTGCCCTTAGTGTGTTCTTCATAAGAATGTCCCCTCTATTTATAAATGAGGAAGTATTGAGCAATTTCGACCGCCATTAATGGTGAATCTGACCTTAAGCTTAAAATAGAAAAACAAGGGTTGATACTTTTTCTGCTGCATTAATGAAGATGCTGAATACAATACAATGAGGCTACTAGCATTTGACCAACGTATATATACTTCTATCTAACAGCTAGGGCTACCCTATAAGGCATTAGATCAACGGCTATGATGAGAATAGAAAAAGATCTAAGACAATACAAAATACAGCTCATGCATGAAGGCATGCACACGCAGAAAAAGAAAAAAATGACCCTTGTAGGATTTGCTACTTTAAGCCTTCTTTGAATAATCTTCTTGATTAATATTAATACTGCTTTTAGGCCCCCTCAATTCGAGCAAGGATGAGGGAAGAACATGCAGTTTGTCCCGAAGCTTTGTGAAGAATTGTGTGGACAAAGGCTTTGTAAATTGTCAGCAATTTGTTCATTTGAGGAAACATGCTTAACTTTGATCTTGTTTTGAAGAACCAAATCTCTAACAAAATGGCGATCTATTTCTGTGTTTCATCCTGGAATGATTTACAGGATTTTTGACAAGGAGACCACACCAAGATTGTCAATCCATATGATGGGAGGGGATGAGAGTTTGACCCTCAATTCTCTTAACAATGACTGAAGCCAAATTGTATCACATGTAACTTTGGCTAGGCTTCGGTATTCAGCGTCAGTACTGCTTCTAGAAACCAAAGGCTGCTTCTTTGAACTCCAGCTAATAAGATTTTTGTTCAAATAGACATAAAAACCAGAAACAGATCTTCTATCATCCGGGTTTGTTGCCCAATCAGCATCAGTAAAGGCAAAGATTTGACTTGAAGGGCAAGAAGAAAGATGTAAGCCATGATCAATAGTACGTGCCAAGTATCTGAAAACTTTCTTGAGTGCCTTCCAATGTTTATCAAGAGGGCAATGCATAAATTGGCTTAATTTGTTGACACTAAAAGAAAGCTCAGGCCTGGTCACTGTAACATATTGGAGGCCACCAACCATGCTTCTATATAATGTGATTTCATCAATAGGACAACCATCTGTTTTTTTTTGTGGAGGGTGAGTGTTCATAGGAGTAGAAGAACCTTTGGCCTTATGCATGTTCAGCTTGAGCAATAAGTCTTGAATATATTTCTTTTGAGAAAGAAAAAGACCATGGGGCTGGGATATAAACTGAACACCCAAGAAATAGTGCAGTGGCCCTAAATCTTTAACTGGGAAGTAGGCTTGCAACTGACTGATGAGTGATGAAATCTCTGATGCTGAAGATCCAGTGACAATTATGTCATCAACATATGCCATGAGAATCAATGTAGAAGTGGAAGAATGTCTGAGAAATAGACAAGTTTCAGATTTGGTGGTAGAAAATCCCAGAGATAGAAGAACTGAGCTGAGCTTCTGTGACCAAGCCCTAGATGCTTGCTTAAGGCCATAGAGAGTTTTGTGGAGTTTACAAACCAGAGGTGGATCAGAAAAGGTTTCAAAACCTGGTGGCTGAGCCATGTATAGGTCAGAGTCCAATTCTCCATTAAGAAAAGCATTAGCAACATCTAACTGTGTTATAGGCCAAGAATTTGAGATGGCAAGAGAAAGGATAACCCTGATTGTGGTTGGTCTAACCACAGCACTAAAAGTGTTTGTGTAATCAAAACCTGGGGTCTGATAATAGCCCTTTGCTACTAGACGTACCTTATACTTATCAAGGGAGCCATCTGCATGCAATTTGGTTTTGAAAACCCATTTGCACCCTATGAGCTGTTTATGATAAGGTAGGTGTGTTAGGCTCCAAGTACCATTTTTTTTGAAGGGCTTTAAGTTCCTCCATCATAGCATTATTCCAAGCTGGAGTAGCAAGAGATTCTTTTGTGGAGTTGGGTTCATTTAGAATAGTAGAAGCAAGAAAAGCCTTTGGCTTATAGATACCAGTTTTTGATCTGGTTGTCATATGGTGAGAACCTGCAACCTGAGATGGAGGATTAGTAGTAGGAGCAGGTATATTCTCAACAGGTAGATTGATGAAAAGTCTGCCACCTTCATCTAACAAATTCCGATCTGAGTTTAGGGATGAAGATGGTGAATTATGAAAAGGAGAAGGCTGAGATGTTGAAGAAGATGTGGATGGAGGAGATGGAGGTGGTGTGTTATTGCTAGAAGGAGGTGTAGATGGTGGAGGTGGTGGTTGTAATGGATGACAAATTGGAGGAGAAGGAGATAATGAGATAGTAGGAGATGGTTGAGAAGATGAATGAGTGTCGGGTGAGTGAATTTTTAAAGGAAAACAATTTTCATTAAAGGTGATGTGTCTTAATGATAAGTTTTTTAGTGGGAAGAAGAACCTTGTAGCCTTTGTGAGAAGGGATATAACCAAAGAAAACTCGAGGGATGCTTTTGAAGTCTAGCTTGTTGGAGTTATAAGGTTTCATATAAGGGAAACACTGACAGCCAAACACTCTGAGGTTTGTGTAGTCTGGTTTTGTGGAATGTAAGGTTTCAAAAGGAGATTTTAACTTGAGAACTTTAGAAGGGATTCTTTTGATGAGATAGGTGGTTGTGGTAAAGGCTGAATCCGAATGGTGTTTAAGGACATGTGAAGCAGCAAGAAGAGATAAACCAACTTCTACTATGTGCCTATGCTTCCTCTCAGCTAGGCCATTTTGCGCAGGTGTATATGGACAAGACATTCTATGAATAATCCCTTCTTGAGAGAAAAATTTGGATAAGGCTAGGAATTCTCTTCTCCCATCACTATGAATAGTTTTAATATGCTTCTGATATTGGACTTGAACAAGTGTATGAAAATGCATGAAGGCTTGAGTGGTGTCAGACTTTTTTTTGAGAAAATAAGTCCAGCTATATCTAGTGTCATGGTCAACGAAATTCACATAATATCTAAAACTACTAAAGGACTTTAAGGGAGCTGGTCCCCAAAGGTCTGTATGAACAAGTTCAAAAGGATCACATTCATAATAAGAAGCCTAAAAAGAAAGCTTATGAAATTTAGCTTGCAAACAAGGAACACAAGGTGAATTCTCATAGTTCAAACTGAAAGGAATATTACAATCATTAAATGCTCTTTTGACAATTTCAAAGGAAGGATGACCTAGCCTATCATGCCAAATTTTCAACTGTTCTCCCTTTTCAGTGACTAAGGAATTAACAAAAAAAAGACCTTTATTATTGGCTGCTTCAACATCTTGAGCACAAACTGGTTCATTAGTTTTCTTGGATAGGTTGAACTTATAAAGGCCATTGTCAAGTGCTCCTTGCAGTAGAATCTTGCCTGTTTATGGATCCTTCACAAAACAGACAGATGGATGGAATTCAAAAAACACATGATTATCCTTGGCAAATTGACTAACACTAATAAGGTTTTTAGTGATTTCAGGAATATGGAGAAGGTTTTTAAGGATGAAAATGCCTTTTGAAGGAGACAGAAATGTACAACTACCATGATGAGAAATATGCAAACCTGCTCCATTGCCAACTTGGACTCTTTCCCTTCCTTGGTATTCTGAGGTTGAGTTAAGGTTGTTTAAATCATAGGTCACATGGCTTGATGCCCCAGAGTCTGGATACCAGCTGTTTGAATCAAAAGATCCCTGAGAATCATTGTCTAGGTGAGCAACATTCACATTTGGTCCTCCTCCTTGAGCTTGTTTTGAATGGTTGTTGTAGTTGTTTCTGTCCTTAGGAGTGAAGTTAAGATCAGTTCTGAAATAGCACTTCTCTGTAGTGTGATTATTGTAATGGCAGATCTGGCATCTAGGCTTTCCATTATCATAACTCCTGTCTCTTCCTCTGAAGTTCGATCTGCCTCTCCCTCTTCCTCTACCTTTGAAATTTCCACGGTTTCCTTGTCCTTGAGTGACTAGATTCACTGAAAAATTGTTGTTTCCATCAGTGTTGGCACTGTTTTGGCCATCTGAGCCTTCTATCCCGGCTTCAAAACTCAGCAGCACTGAGTATGCCTCCATTACAGTGCAAGGTGGAAATTTGGTAGACAAGGAAACAAGGACTGGGTTGTATTCTTGAGGGACTCCAGCTAAGATGTAGAGAACATGATCTGTCTCAATGACTTTTTCTCCTGCAGATCCAAGTAAATCACAACATGTCTTGATTTTTTTGAGACTTGAGATACTCTTTCATGGACAAGTTTTTTTTCTTGATAGTCTGCAGCTGCAGCCTATATTGCAAGATCTTGGCATGGTTTTGACTGGCAAAGGTAGACTCTAGGCATTCCAGATCTCCCTAGCTGTTGTGAGGCCAACTGTGGTAACAAGTACACTCTCAGTGACCGAAGATAGGAGCCAAGAAGCCAAGAGTTGATCTTGTCTCATCCATAGCAAGAAGGAGGGATTGATGGATCTTTGTTGTGTTGTTGCATCTGTGACAAATTCTTCTTGTGCTGCCTGGGGTCCATTGATGAAATGCTTTAAGCCATAGCCTCTGATGGCTGCTAAAACTTGTTGTTTCCATAGGAGATGGTTTGATTCTCCTAACTTAACAATAATGAGTTGTGACTGAAGGAATAAAAGCTGCTCATTGTTATTTTGAGGAGTAGGATTTTGATTGGCCATGGTTTAATGAAAAGAAAAGCAGAGGCGGTTCAGAGCCAAGCTTTTCAACCTACTCTGATACCATATTGAGAAATTTCGACCGCCATTAATGGTGAATCTGACCTTAAGCTTAAAATAGAAAAACAAGGGTTGATACTTTTACTGCTGCATTAATAAAGATATTGAATACAATACATGAGGCTGCTAGCATTTGTCCAACGTATATATATACTTCTACATAACAGCTAGGGCTACCCTATAAGGCATTAGATCAACGACTATGATGAGAATAGAAAAAGATCTGAGACAATACAAAATACAACTCATGCATGAAGGCATGCACATGCAGAAAAAGACAAAAATGACCCTTGTAGGATTTGCTACTTTAAGCCTTCTTTGAATAATCTTCTTGATTAATATTAATGTTGCTTTCAGGAAGTACCATGTGAACAAATAATTTTTTTTTGCGGTTGACTCCTTCCGCTTTTTTCTTTTTTTTCTTTTTTTATTTTTCTTCTTCCATTATTGCTGCGCCCACCAAATTTTACTACATTTTTTTTTTTTAAGAAAAGATAAGTTTTGATTTCTTACAAACGAAAGGTCTTCGCCCGTTCGCTGCCATATCCATGTTACATGCTTGCTTGCTTGTAATTCCAACAATTTGTTGTAGGTTGTTATTCTTAATCACAATCACTTTGGCCATAAAAATCCCTTCTCTGGCGAAAAGAAAAATCCCCAAACTTCAAACCCTCGCCGTCGCCCCTCTCTTGTCAATTAGGCACCTTCCCAATCAGAATTGCACAGAGCTTCTCGATGGGGCGTCTTTGGGCCTCGTGGCTTGATGCTGGGTGAATCGCCGTGAGGAGGGGTTTCCGCCGGCAATGACGAGGTCCAACTCTGGCCTAAGGTTTCGCCGATGAATTGGTTGCTAGGATGGCAAGGAGGGTCGTCGTTCTTCGCTGGTGTTTTCACAGTTTGGGCGAGCCTCTAACGTTTCACCGGGATGGGTCGCCTTCGTCTCTCTCTTTGAGGGGGCAGGACTAGAGAGCTTTGTGTCAAGTTTTCTGCTGCTGATGTTGGGCGGGGCTGACCGCTGGCGAGTTTGGACCTAGGTCATTTCGGGGGCTTGGCCTGATATTGCTGGGTTGTTGTGGGTGCTGGTGGTGTGGTTCTTCGGGCTCGGGTTTTGTCTGTCTGCGGGATCTGGGACGAAGGGCTCCGCTTCTAGTCACCATGTCTCTTCTGTTTCTGATGTTTGACGGTGAAGATAGCCGGCGAGCTCGGGCTGAGGACTGGATTGGGATCTACTCTTGATCTTGCTGGTCGGTTGTGGGCGGTTGGTGGCGTGGGTCTTCGGGTCTCGGGTATCCATCTGGGCGCGGTTGGGTTTGTTGGTGTTTTGGACCAATTAGGCGTTTAGTTGGCAGTTTCTGGTTCGAGCTCCGAGGCCATAGCCATGTCCGTATGGATAGATGTTCGGTGGCGTTTTTTTGAGTTGACTTGGTGTGGTTGTCTGCTATGGGAAGGGTGGTGTTGTAATATTTTTTATGTTATGTTCTAGGTGTTTTGCTTGTGTGTTGACTGTGTTTTTTCTTCTTTCTCTCCCGTTGGGAGTGTGTTATGTGTATTCTCTTGTTGTGAGCTGTCTATTCTCCCGTTTGGGATTTTTTCTTATCTTTTCTACCGTTGGGAGCTTTTGTGTGTCTTTTCTCCCTTTGAGAGTCTTTAGTGTGTGTCGTGGTAGGTGTGATTCTTGAGCATCCAGCTGTGGGTGTCTCTCTCATTAGAGTCAGTTGGCTCTCGGGATGTATTCATGTATATTTCGTGCTATAATATTATCTATTGTTTTGAAAAAAAAGAAAAAAAAAACAATCATTTTGGCCATCAATAAATTAAAATGACCGAAAAAAAAGATAATCTTCTCATGATATTCACCGCAATGCATTTAATAAAGTAACAAACTAACGATATCCCTATCTAGTAATTTGAAAAAAAAAATAGCAAAAGAAAAATTCTCATTAGTGCCTCTTTAAAAGAATTTCTTCACCAACAACAAGGGTTGAGTTAAGTGGTAAGCACCTTGATGCCACTTAAGCAAGGTCTCGAGTTTGAGTCCTTGTGGATGCAGAAAACTCTTGTTGGGAGACTCACCCACCATTGTCAGGTTTGCGACCCAGGTCGACTAACGGAATAATCGAGACATAGCTCCGGATACCGTGGCTGGCTACCAAATAAGAAAAAATAAAATTCATGAAAACTTCTGAATTACCAAAAATAGTAGCAAAAAATAGGTCAGAATTTAACGGTGCCCGTAAATAGTAAGTTTTATTGTTTTTCTTTAAAAAATCATATAACATCAAATGTTGCCTTAAATTTTCGAATTTAGTTCATTTTATCATTTAAAAGTTTTGGCTAATATCTATTAAGTATGCATGTTTTTATTTTTATTTTTTTCCTTAAAAACAAAGAACAACATTAAAATCTCGGTCTCTATATTTATGAAATCTCAATTCAAAAGAACAAATGTTTTAGAATCCCGGTGTTTATATTTGTCCATTTAAAAAAAATATACTGAACGCTATAAATATGCTTTAAATATTATTTTTCACAAATTCTGTCAATTTATTTATTTGGGAACGTGTGATGATAAACTTGGTAATGTTTATCAATTCTCTGTTTACTAATGTATTTTTTTTTTAACTCAATTTCAAAAGGTAAAATAATTTTTAAAATCTCAGTCTCAATAGTTGTGCATTTCCAAAAAAAAAAAGTATATATTATTTATTACTAGTACATTTCAAAACTCCATTATAAATTGTATGTTGATATCCAAATTATTTTATAATTGCAACCGGCTTTGTTAAATCTCCACGAAAATATGGTAAAAGAAAATGAGAGGATCAACTTTGTATGAAAATAAAATGAAATCAATATGAAGTTCACATAAAATGAA
The DNA here is from genome assembly GCA_902706635.1 of Striga hermonthica. Classification (NCBI taxonomy): domain Eukaryota; kingdom Viridiplantae; phylum Streptophyta; class Magnoliopsida; order Lamiales; family Orobanchaceae; genus Striga; species Striga hermonthica. The sequence continues at coordinate 1,270,603 of CACSLK010012531.1, forward strand.
CATAATTAATAATTTAAATAGTACACAAATCTCAATATTAACACTCACGTAGATTCTAAAATCCAAATATATACTTATCGTCATCTTTTGGAAATTGAATAATATATTGTAGGCAATATTTTTTAAACTAATTAAAATTTAATTTACTATCTTAAAATCAGTTTGAATCTTAAGATAAGTTAAGACTTAATTTCAAAACTCAATCCTTCGAGATAAACACATATTTATATTGGCAGTATCATCTTTTCAATAGTACACAAATTGTAAAATTAATACTCACTTGGATTTTACAATTCAAATGTATACTTATCGTCAACTTTTTGAAATATATATATATATAAAGAGAATAACTATTTACCAAAAATAGTAAGCGAAAATTTCGGGCAAATGTTCTATGCGAACTCTCAAACGTAAAGTGGCACCTTTAAAACTATTGATTAAATGCATACTAATTCGGGAGCTTTTTTAATTTTATATTTTGTTTTAACAATAAAATTGGGTAGCATTTAATGCTCCCATCAAAATTGGGTACTGTTCAACTCAAATCCCAAAATGGCGGCTGTGAATATTTTCTAAAAACTTTGGACTGATTTTTCCAATCATTTTGGATTGATTTGCCAATTATTCCCTAAATTAAGGATTTAACTTAAAATTTTAAAGTATCGACTTCAAAATCTGGTGTATATCAAAATTTCTGCATTTCATATTTTTATAAAAAATTGCAAATCATTTTGGATAGATTTTCCAACTATTTCTTAAATTAAGGATTTTGTTCACTTAAACTTTCAAATATCGACTTCAACATATTGTGTATATTAAATAGTATGCATTTCAAAATTAAAAACACCGATGCACACATGTTTTAGATATAAACTTCCTACAATTAAGAATTTTATTCAATTTGACATGTATTCTATAAATCACAACTTTGTAAAATTTTGACTTAGTTTGTTTAAATTTTCATGAATTCAAATATGAAGTCATCTGTTGGAGCAATTTGTAATTACTAATACTTTATCTATTTTTAAACATGTTTTTGGGTAAATATTTTACACCTTCTATAGATTAAATTATACATATATGTGTGTGTGTGTGTGTGTGTGTGTGTGTGTGTGTTTGTTAAATTTAAATGTCCTTATACGTGTTTTGGTTACAAAATAGTTTAAAAAAAATTAGGTGAATTAAATTTTTTTAAGAATAATATATAATATTTTACACAATCTTATATATGTTATATAATATTTTAAGTGTGTTGATACCTAATTTGGCTCCAATTAAATAAACGGTAAGTAATATAATAAAGAGCGGCCCGATAACCAAGGAGCCGAAAATACATAAATACACAAACAGGTTTTCGAGACTGATTAGCCAGAAGCTGCCGATCGAAGTTGTCAGAAGTCATAACCGGGCTCCCCCGATGACTATTTCACATTATATAATTATGTACCATTTTTTATTAGCCCACTTGCAAAATGGGTCATGTATATGTATCAAAAGAGAAGGAGAGAGAAAGGGGGATTTTTCATTCTCCTCATTCTTCTTCCCAAATCACCAAAGGAGAGAAGAAACTCTCTCAAAAAAAATAAGAAATAAAACACACATTTTCTATCATTTTGTTCTCCAATTTCGTTCAAGAAATTCGACTCTTATTTAACAGTTGATCATCCGATTTTCGACATCAACAGTTTGGCGTTAGAAGGAGGGCCCCGTAATTGGTTCGGAGTCAATTTTCGTCGGACAACGGCCACATTCCACCGGAGAAGTTCGTATCCCATCCTAATTCTCTCCGCATCCATTTCTTTCAATTTTCATGAATATTCTGTCACCACATCCTTTCAATTTTCATGAATATTCTTTCACCACATCGTATATGTTCATCTAAATAAAAAAAATGTATATAAAAAATTTATATGTACAATACTCTAATATATACATATATGTCAAAAATCTCAAAAAATCCAGCCTTTTCCCTCTGTTTGGAACATCGGTTGATTTTCTTTCTGATGTTACTCTTCTTCATGATAAAATCTTTCTGCTCTTCTTCATGATAAAAAGCAGTATCTGTTTTAAAGCTCCTCATAAGTTGGACAAAAGCCCACTCAAAATCTTGCATTTTATTTTCTCTTGCTGATTTCTTCGATTGAGCAAATCGAAATCTGCTTAATTTTTCCTTATCTTTTTACTTATTATTCACG
>CACSLK010012531.1:1304191-1316699 GCA_902706635.1 Striga hermonthica
AAAAAAAAAAAAAAAAAAAAACATAGACTTTTTTAATTAAACATGATTCTCATTCAAACGGGTTCAGTGGAAATAACATATAAAGCCAAGCTTTCAGTATATACACCAACACCAATCTCAGTACCACTATTCCACACCCCCATGCCCACTCCCTGCCACTCACTGCCTCTTCTTACGACCACCTCAACAACCTTCGGTGTTCTCGACGGTCGCCGCCAGTAGAGTGCTCGACGGTCACGGCCGGACGTTAGGACCTAATAGACGTCATCGGCTTCCCATGCTTGGAGAGTGATGTGACGACCGCGGCCGCCGCAAAGTGAGTGCCCAGAGACAATAGTCAGCGATCGGGAGAAGGCAATGGTGGGTTGTGTTTTCTGGCGAGAGAGAGAGAGAGAGAGAGAGAGAGAGAGAGAGAGAGAGAGAGAGAGAGAGAGAGAGAGAGAAGTGCTCCGACGGCGGCAGGGTGCTTCGTCGGTGGCGGGTATGCTTCGTCGGCGACAGTATGGTGCGACGGTCGTGACTGCCAATTGTGTTGTGTGTGTGCGTGAGTGTGTATTTGTGTGTGTTTGTGTTTGTGTGTGTGAGGTGTTACTCTGTGTGTGTGTGTGTTATTGTGTGAGAGAGAATATGCTGGGTGGGGTGGGTGGAGTGGGGTCGGGTGGGTGCAGATGTAGATAATGGGTTTGGGTATGCAGTAAATTGGTGTAGGCCAAGTGGTAGATACAAGAAAAAATCCAATTTACCCTTAATAATGATATAATTTTAACTTTTTTAGATGTTGGATTATATAATTTAATGGTTATGATATATTCTTATTTCTTTCATTTGAACATTCTCATCGGAACGCGACTTCCAAACATATAACATTAATATTGTTTTTCCTTCCACATTTATTCATTCTATTAGTAGCGTTTCCCGTCTATTTTTTTTAGCTATTTTTGATAGAAAGTCATTACAATTACTTTGATTAAGTACAATCATAAATTTTATTATCACTATTATATTATAGCATAGTTAGTACCAAGAATTTAATTATTATCAATTCACACGAAATGTTATATAAAAATTACAGAAGTACAGAAAAATATATTGCAATTTATATTTCTTCAAGTTCTTTATTCTTAAATCAATATTATATTTTTTTCCTTTTTTTTTGTATCCCCATGAAATATTTTCTTTAAAAATCAAACTAATTGGTTTTAATAGCATAGTCAGACGACTTTAAAATCTTATAAATATTTTATATTAATAATAGTAATTTCAACTAAATTAAGCTATGATTTTTCAGTTTAATTAATTTCTATTATAAATAAGTTTTATTAATGATCAAATTTTAAAAATATGATATATTATTGTCTAATTTATAATTTTAATATTATATTCACACATATAACTTTTAATATTTTATTTATAATTGTGCATGCTCCTATTATGATTACTAGTTTATAATTATAAGTTCACTAAAATTTTCATGACGTGGCGGATTTAAATTACTATGTTTTCAATTTGTATCATTTGTTGTGTCATTTAGAAGTTTATGTTATTAAATCCCTCCTGATGGAGTTCGAAATTAATTCTTCCCACAATTTGTGATCACTTCAAAACCATGTCTTAAAAATCTACATTTCCTTGTATTTTATATGTTTTATAGAGCTAACCTGATCTAACATAGGTAATGTGAGATGTATATAAAAATTAGAACTTCTTTTGTACGAAATTCGTAGTAAGCACAACCACTAGTAACAAGTCAGATAATGAGAGAAGCAAAAAATAAAAATGTTGGGAAAAATACGCTGAAATTTCCATGAAGTCGGATCTATAAAAGTGAAATAGAAAATTGGACACACCAAATTGATAACGGAGTTCGGCCAATAATGCTTACGTCTCCGGACTACTGCAGATATTTTATTAGGAGAAAAAAAAACACTCGTGTTTACAAAACACTCCCGAACTCACTCACAACTCACAACTCAAATACACATAGAAGCTAAATATTTTGCTTCTTTCTCACACCTCTCTTCTTTTCCTCTCTTTAAGATGTTTTGTATTTGTTGTGGTTCTGTTGTGATTTCCTCTGAAGTTTGCTCCTCTATTTATAGAGGAGATATGCATCCAATTTTCCACAAAGGTGAGCATATCTCTGCATTTTTTTCCACAAAATTGTGCTGCGTTTTTCTTTCTTTTGCAGCTATCAAAAAGAGTGGGCAGCAGCCTTTTTTGACTCCACAATCTCCCACTTGAGGACTGATTTCAATCTGTCCCCACACATCAATTACTGCAGTAGTCTTCTCCGGTCTGTTATTCTAGCAAGCCAACTGAAGTTGAGCACAACTTCAGTTTGAGCACAACTTCAGTTTGTCAATGGTCACCACCTTCGTTAGCATATCTACCGGGTTCTTGCTTCCCACAATCTTTTTCAAAGTCAACACTTCATCCTCAAGAAGAGATCTGATGAAATGATATCGAATGTCAATGTGCTTAGTTCTGGAGTGAAACACTGAGTTCTTTGCCAGATGTATTGCACTCTGACTATCACTGTGCAAGACATTCTCCTTTTGAGTGAAACTCAACTCTGCTAACAATCCTTGAAGCCATATCAATTCTTTACTGGCTTCTGTCACTGCTACATACTCAGCCTCTGTAGTGGATAGAGCAACAATCTTTTGTATCCGCGACATCCAACTAACAGCTGTAGCCCCGACAGTGAAAACATAACCGGTGGTACTTCTTCGGTGATCAACTTCACCTCCGAAATCTGCATCTACGTAGCCCTGTAACTTTAGATCTCCTTTTCTAAAATACAGACATTTTTCTGTTGTGCCTCGTAGATATCTCAAGATCCATTTGACTGCTTCCCAGTGAGTTTTTCCTAGTTTTGACATAAACCTGCTCACAACTCCTACTGCATGACCAATGTCTGGTCTCGTACAGACCATCGCGTACATCAAACTTCCAATGGCTGAAGCATAAGGAATCTTAGCCATAAACTCTTCTTCTTCTTTTGTTTGAAGAGACTGATCCTTGGATAGACGAAAATGGCTGGCCAAAGGTGTACTCACTGGTTTGGCCTTGTCCATGTTAAATCTCTGCAAAACACGGTTGATGTACTCTGCCTGAGATAACTGCAAAACTCCCTTTTGTTTATCTCTCGTGATCTGCATTCCAAGAATCTTCTTTGCTTGGCCTAAGTCCTTCATGTCAAATTCATTTGACAACTGCATCTTTAAATTTCTGATGTCTTTCATATCTGATCCCGCTACTAACATGTCATCGACATAAAGTAGCAATATGATATAGTTGGACTCATATTTCTTGAAGAAACAACAGTGATCAACATTGCACTTCTGGAATCCTTCCTTGTGCATGAAGCTCTCAAACTTCCTATACCACTGTCTTGGAGCTTGTTTCAGGCCGTACAAGCTCTTCTTCAATCTGCACACCATATCCTTCTTTCCGTCTGAAAAACCTTCAGGCTGGTGCATATAGTCTCCTCATCTAGGTCTCCGTGAAGAAATGTAGTCTTCACGTCTAACTGCTCTAGATAGAGCTCTTCACTAGCCACAATACTTAACACAGTCCTGATAGTATTGAGCTTTACAACTGGAGCAAAGATTTCAGTATAGTCAACTCCTTCTTTATGCTGAAATCCTTTGACAACCAGTCGGGCTTTGTATCTCCTGGAACCATCATGGTCTTCCTTCACCCGATACACCCATTTGTTGTGAAGTGCTTTCTTTCCTCTGGGTAACTTGAATAGTTCCCATGTCTGATTTTAGATCAAGGACTTCATCTCGTCCTTCATGGCAAGCTCCCACTTGCTAGCATCCGGAGTTTGACAAGCCTCCTTATAATCTTCAGGTTCTCCTCCATCGGTCAACAACATGTAGTCCATGTATCTCCTGTTAGGTACATGGGGCCGAGAGGACCTTCTCAATACAGGAGTTGGAGTAGAAGGTTCTGATTGCTCACCGCTTTCTTTATTTGATTCCTCTGACCGGGGATTCCTTATTATAGGAATGTCTGGAATATCTTCCACCTCCGCATAAACTGGCCCACTCACTTCTGAGTTGCTGGCACTTGTGTTATGCCGGTCCTTGTACATCACTCTTTCATTAAAGATGACATCTCTGCTGCGGATCATCTTTTTGGTTTCATCATCCCATAAACGGTAGCCAAACTCATCTTCACCATAGCCAAGGAAAGTACATTTCTTTGATTTTGGATCAAGTTTGTTTCTACCTTGATCACTGATGTGCACATATGCTACACACCCGAAAACTCTAAGATGTGAGAGTTTTACTTCTTTTCCGCTCCATACCTCTTCTGGTAACTTGTGATCCAATGGTACCGATGGACTTCGGTTGATCAAGTAAGTTGCTGTGTTGACTGCTTCTGCCCAGAACTGCTTTGGTAGGCCTGACTGCACACGCAAGCTTCTGGCTCTTTCAGTCAACGTTCAATTCATACGCTCAGCTACACCATTGTGTTGAGGCGTACCAGGCACGGATCTTTCCATCCTGATCCCGTGCTCATAGCAAAACTTCTTGAATCTGGTGGTTACGTATTCACCACCATTGTCGGATCTGAGCTTCTTGATCTTCGAGCCTGTCTCATTCTCTACCATAGCTTTCCAAATCTTGAAAGCTTCAAATACTTCTGACTTGTGTTTCAGAAAGTAAACCCATACCTTTCTGGAGTGATCATCGATAAAAGTCACGAAGTATTGCTTCCCACCAATGGATGGGACAGTCGTTGGACCCCAAACATCGGAGTGGACGAGATCAAGCTTCTCCTTCTTTGGGGTTCTTCTACTTGTCTGAAAGCTGACTCTCTTCTGCTTTCCAAGTATACAGCCTTCACACATGTCAATTTCTATTGACTGGAGGCCTGGTAATTTTCCTTTTGAGTGAATGATCTTCATCCCTTTTTCACTCATATGCCCAAGCCTTTGGTGCCATAGATTGGGACTTTCATTTGTTGCAACTGCAATAAGATGACATGCTCTTGTGGTCTTGTAAAGAGTACCACTCTTTTTGCCTCGAGCAATTGTCATCGCACCCTTTGAAATCTTCCAATCATCACCATGGAAGATTGTCGTGTAGCCTTCACTGGCTAGCTGGCCTACCGAGATTAAATTCTTTGTCAGGTCGGGAATATGTCTGACATTTTTCAATTTCCAAACAGACCCGTTCAACTTGATTTTTACTGCACCTTTGCCGACAACCTCACATGATTGCTCATTACCAAGGTAAACTTTACCAAGATTTCCAAGAACATAATTCTCGAATAGTTCCTTCTGTGAGGTAGCATGAAAAGATGCTCCAGAGTCTAACACCCAAGACTCTTCTCTGTTCTCCAAAGAACATATCAGCCTGTCTCCTCCTGAGATTGAGGCTATATTTGCCTCTTCTTTGATCTTTTGATTCTTCGGTGCACTCTTGCACTGATTTCTGTAGTGCCCAGTCTTCCCACAATTCCAACACTCGATCGACTTCGAGTTTTTGGAAATACAATGATTTCTGGACCTGGATCTTCTTCCCTTTGATTTGATATGTCTGCTTTCTTTGGTTGAACTTCTTCCTCTCGACTCTGTATGCAATACAGAAGAGGTTGATGGTTCACCCGACTCCCTCCGCAGGATCTCTTCACTGAGAACCAAAGTTTGGACATCATCAAATCTCAACTTATTGCTTCCCGATGAGCTACTCACAGCTGTGACTGTAGCATTCCAGCTTTCTGGTAGGGAAGACAAAAGTATTAAAGCCCGTACTTCATCATCGAACTCGATCTCAACTGAACTCAACTGGGTTGTAACTGTGTTGAGTTCATTGAGATGATTTGCCACCGGAGCACCTTCGCTCATCCGCAGGTTGAACAATCACCTCATCAAATGGACTTTATTTGAGGCTGAAGGTTTCTCGTACATGTTGGAAAGAGCCTTCATGAGGCCAGTTGTCGTCTTTTCTTTTGCAATGTTAAAAGCAACATTACGGGATAACGTCAGCCGAATGGCTCCAAGGGCCTGTCTGTCAAGGAGACTCCATTCTTCCTCCTTCATGTCTTCTGGCTTCTTTCCCGTGAGTGGTTAATACATATTCTTCTGGTACAGATAATCCTCGATCTGCATCTTCCAGAAGCCAAAGTCCGCACCATCAAACTTTTCAATTTTCATTTTTCCTTCGTCTGCAGCCATCACTTCGACTCTGATCTGACTTCTCTGCCGGATCGTTTCTGTAATTTTTGTGAACTACCGTGTTTCAGAACACGTCGGTAGATAAATTTGTAGTGCCGACAAATTTGGCACTATTCCCGTTTTTCACTATTCACGGAATAGTAGCCGACACAAAAAAAAATACAGAATTAACAATCAGGCTCTGATACCAGTTGTTGGGAAAAATACGCTGAAATTTCCATGAAGTCGGATCTATAAAAGTGAAATAGAAAATTGGACACACCAAATTGATAACGGAGTTCGGCCAATAATGCTTACGTCTCCGGACTACTGCAGATATTTTATTAGGAGAAAAGAAAACACTCGTGTTTACAAAACACTCTCTAACTCACTCACAACTCACAACTCAAATACACACAGAAGCTAAATATTTTGCTTCTTTCTCACACCTCTCTTCTTTTCTTCTCTTTAAGATGTTTTGTATTTGTTGTGGTTCTGTTGTGATTTCCTCTGAAGTTTGCTCCTCTATTTATAGAGGAGATATGCATCCAATTTTCCACAAAGGTGAGCATATCTCTGCATTTTTTTCCACAAAATTGTGCTGCGTTTTTCTTTCTTTTGCAGCTATCAAAAAGAGTGGGCAGCAGCCCTTTTTGACTCCACAAAAAACACTCATAATAAACTAAACTAAACGGGAGATTCTACGATCCCATTACGAAACTATTTCGTCGCGGTTTGTAATCGTTAGATCAACTATCCACGACGGTTACATGATGATCTAACGGTTACAAATCTCGACGGAATAGTTCTGTAACGAGACTGTAGCATTACTCTAAACTATAAGTGCATTAAAATCATCATTATAAAAGTGAAAAATGCTACAATCCCGTTAAAAACCATTCTTTCGGAATTTGTAACCGTCGTAGATAGTTGATCTAACATTTACAAATCTCGACGAAATGATTTCGTAACGAGACACTAAAATCATCAGAGATTGAACTAATAGTCAACCTCATTATAGAAGTGCACGGGGAACACCTAAACCAAGATGATCGATTGACGGAATTTGTTCCAAAAAGTCTTCAAAAAGTTTTCCTTTTGACTTGTTTTATATTTTTTTTTTCTTTTCACTTTATTATAACAATTTTTTCCCTTCCTTGAAATGAAAAGACTAACAGAAATCTGATCTTCTGAACACTTTAATAAAAAGTTGGGTTTGTACATTGGATTTGTTCTTCTCTTGGTGTCCTTTACTGTGGCTTTTGCCATTTTCTTACAGCATTAAATCTCAAGAATGTCTTATTACCCATTCTATTTTACACTTGGCCTTATTCAATTTTTTTTTTTTTTTTTTTTTTTTTTTTTTTTTTTTTTTTTTTTTTTTTTTTTTTCATTTTTTGCCTTTTTCTTCTTGCCATCATCCGTTTCTCTCTCTTCCTATTTCTCTCATATTAAATTTATGTTATGTGAAAAACAATTGTAAATAACTTCAACATTGCTTGTAAATTTATGTTATTTGAAAAAACAATTGTAAATAACAATTATGGTAACGTGCTTCTAAGATTTATCAGTTTTCTATTGATGGTGCAAAAAAAATAAAAATAAAAATAAAAAATATATCTAAACTGACGAGCGCAAAGACCTTATAATGCTAAAAGAACCTTTTGGCTAAACGGTGTGATACATCTTGACATAAATATGCGCCTTTATGCTAAGTTTTGGTGATGGGGATAGTCAAAGTTCTGAGGCTTATGTTATTAATGGTAGAATGAAATTTTGGATGATAACTCGTCGGATGTTGAGTTCCCTTAGCTTGATCTAGATCTTCCATTTAATTACTCATTTAAAATATGCATGGTGTTTAGCAGTAAGCCTATGTTTAAGAAATAAGCCTCTGTTAAGAAAGTTGTCATCTTTTTTGCAGTCAAAACCAAAAGAAGGGTGCAGTTTAAAAAAAAAATGATAAGTACAGAGTTTATGTGGAAGAAAGTTGTCTTTGAAAAATTCACCTTGTTCAAGTGAAGGACTCAACTTCTTACAGTTTCAAGCAAATGAATGTTAAACACACATGTGCTCCTAGTTTTTATGCAAAAAATGTTAAATCATCTTGGTTGACTAAGAAGTACATTGATGACTTCAAGACTGATGATCCTGGTAGAAAGTCAAATCATGGAAAAAAGAGGTTGTGAAAGACATTGGAGTTAATGTTTCTAAACATTAGATATTTAGAAAATAAAGGACGTCAAGTCTGATTTAGGGTACCCATAATCTGCAGTACAGTAAATTGTGGGATTATAGGGAAGAATTGTTGAGGTCTAATCCTGGTTTCACAGTTGTTTTAGGAACAAAGAAGAATGATAATGGTGAACACGTGTTTAGTATGTTTTATGTTTGTTTTTCAGCAGTAAAACAAGGTTTTAAAGTTGGTTGCAGAAGGTTTGTAGGGGTTGATGGTTGTTTTCTCAAGGGTCCAGATAAAAGTCAATTGTTAACAGTTGTTGGTGTGGAATTGTGAGCATAGAAAACATGAAGAATTGTGAGTGAGTTTGATTTTGCTGAACATTGATCTCGAAATTAAAGAACAAGAAGATTGGACATTTATATCAGATAAGCAAAAAGTTTTCACAAGTTTTGTGTGAGACATTTGAATCTAACTTTCAAAATGCTAGTTTTAGAGGGTTAGATTTAAAAAAAAAAAAAATTGCTCCGCGGAGGTGTGCTAATGTAACCACTGTTTGAGAGTTCAGAAACTAGATAAAAGAAATGGAGTCTCTATCACTTGAGACGATTGTCTAGGTAAGTGGTAAGTCACCTTAGCAATCGAGGAAAAGTCATTTCAGTTATGGTCCTAAATGTGATCTTGTGTTGAATAATGTGTGTGAAGTATTCAACAACAACATTTTAGAGGCTAGAAAAAAAATAAACCAGTGTTGACCATGCTTGAATGGCAGGCAGTATCTCATCACTAAAATGCAAAAGAATAGAGATAGGGTAGAACGAAAATGGACATAAAATGGTGTGCAAATATCAAACAGATACTTGTTGAGCATATTAAGCAGGTTGGGAACTGCATGCCTTTGAAATGTGACAATGTCCATTGGAAAGTTTCAACCTTCAATGGTGGTTAGTATAGTGTGGACCTGAAAGAGTGTACTTGTACTTGTAAAAACTGGGGTCTCACTGACATACCTTCCCTCATGCACGCAGTGCAATGTACTTGGCAAGGTTGGATCCATTTGATTTTTTTTTACCCATATCATAGTGTTGAGATTTATAAGAAGGGTCTATGCCCCAACAATCATAAGCATAAATGGTGAAATATTGTTGATAAGAGCTTTTACATACCACCAACCTCTTAATTTTGGTAGAGGTTCAGACAGGCCATCAAGGGCCAGAAGAATGGATGCACATGAGGTAGCGGATAAGAAAAAAAAAAGTGATAACGCAGGTGTTCAGAAGGCAAGAAGGCTACAAACACATGTCAAATGTGGTAAGTGTGGTGCAATAGGGCACAATGCAATGACGTGTGAAAAAAGTGCTTCAATAAATGTGGAGAGTGAGCTTGTTAGCACATTATAGGTAAGAAAGTTTTTTTTTTTTTTTTAATACTTACATATAATTCTTACATTATAATCTGATTGTATGTGGAAATTCATATTTTTGTTATGCTCAACAGTTAAGAAAGAACAATAATGGCAAGAGTGCAACTGTAAGTGGTCTAATTAATTTTTCTTCTTCACTAACATTGTCAACTTTTCATAAACTATGAAATGCATGCACACATTTTCTTAACTCCGTAGGAAACTGAAGTGGAGCCTAGCCAAAATCCATCTCATCCCCCTGAGTGGATTCAAGCAGCCTCTGAAATTATTGTAGAGACCAATGAAGTGCCCAATTGCACACAAGAATCTCAGGTTAATGCATGCCCACCTGCGCATGTGGAAGGACCTTCTATGTTTGAGCAGCTATAAAGAAGAAAGTCAAGGAGTCCTCCAGTTGAGCCTAGAGTGGAGCAGAATTATAAGACATTGTATGAAATAGCTTCTTCATTGGATGAAAACAACCATTTCAGGAGATTGTGAAGTTTGTAATTTTAATGGTTCTGTTTGGTTGTGAGTAGCTACAGATTTGGAGTTGATTGGTGGTACTTTGGTGTTTTTGGATGTATTCGGATGTTTGGACTTGATTTGTGGATGTTTAGTGTTTTCTGGATATTTGGTGGATGTTTAGTATTTTTAGGAACCCAAAATTGGTTGATGTATTATGACTAAGCAACAAGAATTGTTTGTCATGTAATTATGAAGTTTATGATGTTTGTTTTTTGGGCACATGGAGTGTTTATTGTGGTATAATCTTATTTGAAGTTTTTTTGTCACAACATTGTAAATGTTGGACATGAGGTTATGCCATTATGCTATTATGGCTGAGTTTGACACAACATTGTGAATGTTGGACATGAGTTTGTCTATTTTGGACATGAGGTTATGCCATTATGCTATTATAACTGAGTTATGGTATTTTTGTGTCAATTTTATCATAAAGTTAGACATTGTGATGTTTGACTATTATGATGATGGACATTTGGGGGAAGTGTAAACATTGTATATGATGATGTACTGAGTACAGTGTCTTTGATTATAAAAGTAATAATACTTGGACATGAGTTTAGCAAAAAAAAAAAAAAAAAACTTTTTTTTCCATTCAAAACAATGTCATACACTCATATAAACATGAATGTTTGATCAATTGTCTATGAGTAAATTGTGTATGCGTACATTGTGTTTGATCAGTTATTCATATACCTTGTCTACGTCTGTAAGTACAAATATGTTTGATCACTTGTTTAGAAAAAAAAACATTCACCATTCTCAGAAAACCAGAACAACATTTTAAAGCTCTTACAAAAAGCATGGATAAGATTTTATAGCATCAAGTCATGGGATTACATAAAATAAGAACAAGACAACATCCAGGTCATGGGATTACATAAAACAACTGACAAAACTACATTCAGATAAGACCATTTTAAAGCTCCTACAAGTACAAGAACACAAGTCAAACTGTTCAAATCTGTGATTTGGGGATGAAAATGGTCATGCCATTGTTCAAATTTGTGGAGTAGCCATTAAACAATACAAGGGCGAGTCTGAAGACAACCATGGTTGCTGCAATTTGAGTAGTCTCATGTTCTTATGTCTCAGAGCTTTATTGTTATCGTCTAAATTGTTAACCCTTCTTAGGAGCCCAGGTATAATGGCTCTTGCTCGGCGACAAATCGGAGGGCCCTTCCACTCAAAAAACTTGCACCCTTCTCTCTACATTAATCGAGGGAGCTCAATATGAAGTAAATTTTCTAGAGTTTCAAGAATCATACTCTACAGCAAATTTTAAATTACTAACCTGCCATGACAAACAAGAGTGAAACCTCCTACCGAGATTATCATCGGTCCACAAGGTTTGGAGGACAACCCTTTTTCCGCATTGACAGTCAAAGGAGCTCGAAATGAACAATATTTTTAAAAAACCTTCTTCCACGATGCAGAGCCTCAAGAAAGAACAAATGATTTTGGGATTAGGGTTCTATTTTGATTTTGGGGCTCATTTATTTTGAGGCTAGATTTTGCTTTATTTAAATTATTAAAAAAAATAACATGGAAAAACATTTCGGAGTCCACGTCAATTAATGGCCGGAAATTGGTCCACACCAGCCTAATCGAAGCCGAAATTTTCCAACTCAACAAAATTGATCGAATTGCGACTACCAGGATCAAAATTAGACTAATTTGACTAGATTTTGGAAGTTTTTAGACTAATTTTAGATCAGCCTAAATTACTGGACCGAGTGGAAAATGTCCTAAGTTACTGAACTAAAATTGCAATTTTTTCTTATCTTGCCAATGATTGGACCAAATGTCACAACAAATAAAATTCTTTAGCTTAAATTTTTTAAAGGTATGCGAAAATCAATTTTTTCTCACCAACTATATTTCGAATATCGCGAGTGAGAGTTATACGTGGAACCCAAGACGCAACTAGGTTTAAAGCCATGTGAGCAAAATTTTCATATAAATTAGAATCACCAAAACCGAAAGGAAGAAATAAAGCAGAAACAAAGTCGCTAGATTACATCTTTGGTTTTATGAAAGTATTGAAATAAAGAAGAAGAAGAACCTATTCCAGTCGCAACTGAAATGCTACATCTCGGGATTTGCATTTGAGTCGTTGAAATGCGTCATATTTACGTGGATTTTAGAATAATTTTCGTGCTCATTTTGTTGTAATTTGATATATATATATATATATATATACATATATATATATATAATTTTATTAAGC
>CACSLK010012531.1:1374261-1397641 GCA_902706635.1 Striga hermonthica
AGAGAGAGAGAGAGAGAGAGAGAGAGAGATGCATACGTTTGCAATAAAAAATACAAGATTTGATTCATTTGTTAATATTTTTTATTAACTCGTAAGAGTGCAAATAAATGCATGTAGAATCGTGGTACGCCTAATTATCTCATTATGTATAGAAACACCCAGGTTCAAGTTCGGACTTCTACTCTAGCCCAGTTAGCTTCAACTTCGGACTACTACACTAGCCCAATTTCTACATTTACTGTGACTTAAAGACACTCTCCACCTCTTATAAAATACTTAATTATGTTTTTGCTACAGGGGATTAGTCTTTCCATAATTACCCGATTATATTACTATATTGTACATTTTAAATTCTTATCATTTATTAACCGTTTGTTTTTATCTATTTTATTTTCCCACGTTTGTTTTCTATCTATCCTCGGCCTTCCCCCTTTTCTATCTCCTTTTTTTTTGTTGATCTTCTTCTCCAGATTTTTTATTTTCTCTTCTCCAAATTTTGTTTCACACGTTAACTGCGGGTGCTCTCTTCGGGTTGCCGCACCGCCTGACGTCCGTCGACCCGACCAACTTCCATGTTTGTTTATTGTAAGATCTTCATTTTTTCTTCATTTATTACTGTTTTTATTGTTTTTTATTTGGTCTTTTTTTTTCCCATTTATTTGGTTTGTTTTTCTTTGGGTTCTTTTTTTATTTAGTTTTGAGTGAAGATTGATGCTCTCGATTTTGTTGAGGAATTGAGTTTTTGGATTATGGTATATTGAATTGGGGCTTTCTGCATATATCATCAATATAAAACGAGCTTTCTACCTATGTTAATCATTTTTTCAATATATGAATTTTAATCCATTTTTAGTTTTTATTCAAAAAAATTTAACAAAAGGGGTTTGGTTTTTTATATTTGTAGTTGTTGGAAAAAAATGCGGATTTTAACGTTACTTTAAAACTTAAGTTTGTAAATTTTTGGCCATTTATTTTATGTGTTTTGATTGTTGTA
Source organism: Striga hermonthica (assembly GCA_902706635.1). Taxonomy (NCBI): domain Eukaryota; kingdom Viridiplantae; phylum Streptophyta; class Magnoliopsida; order Lamiales; family Orobanchaceae; genus Striga; species Striga hermonthica. The sequence continues at coordinate 1,375,256 of CACSLK010012531.1, forward strand.
ATAGTGATTTTTTATTGTTACGAAATATACTATCTCATATATTATTTATAAAATTTAAGTTTGTAATTGTTAACATGATGTTTGCTTTAATGTTGGTTGATATATGTTATATTGTTACTTTTATGTTGCTTAACAAATCTTATAGTTGTTTTAATGTTGCTTGGGAAATGTTATATTGTTGTTTTGTTGTTGCTAATCTTGTTTTTTGTTTCATAATTTTTGTCATTAATTTCTAAAATTATATTAACAAAAATTTTATTGTTTTTTAGATAATTTAATTGTTATGTATGTCATTCTCTTTTTTTATATTTATATCTTTTTGGTTGTTTTTTTTCCTTAGGTATTATTGTTTGGAGGAGGAGAAGAACAAGAAGAAACAGGAAGAAGAAAATTAAAAAAAAAAAACGGAGCGAGGACGAGAAAGAAAAAAAGGAGGAAAGTAAAAGAAATAGATAAGGACGTTTAGTTATTTTATCTTTTTTCCTAGATAATATGGAGTATTTATGGAAATCTATAATAATTGAAAGAGGAAGGTAAAAAAATCATTTGAGGAAAGTTTTAAAAAACTGGTCAACATCACCATTGACTTTCTATTTATGGGAACCAATTATAAATTCTGAAAACTATTAAACATTATCTTTATTTTATTTTTGTTTTGAATCATTTCAAAAAATGTTTATTGCCGTTTATTAAGGCATACATATCTTTTAATTGCCATTCATTCTGTTATTTCCTGTTTTGTAGGCAATCAAATAGATACCTCCATATTCACGCGTCAATTTTAGTTCCTGTTTTTTAGGCAATCAATAGATATCTCCATATTATTTGCAATCAAATAGATACCTCCATATTTTATTTTCTGATTTAATCCGGATTCACATTGATTCACACAGAGATTCTTCTAAAAAAAATGAATTCAAATTCGAGTCTCTTGAGAGCGAGAGAGAGAGAGAGAGAGAGAGAGAGAGAGAGAGAGAGAGAGAGAGAGAGAGAGAGAATGTAGAGTGTACCTTGAGAGCGTGGATGATCTGAGTTTCTCGAGTATTTTCGAGCTGCGAATTAGTGTTTTCAATCCCTGTCTTTGTCTGTAATTTGTCAAAGTTGAAAACTGAAGCGAAAAAATTAGCAGAGAGCAGCCACGGTTTTTGCAGGGTGGACTGTAGAAGGAGAACCCAAACAACGTCGATTCTGCTGGTATTTTTGCTGTGTTTTTTTACTCTCTTTTAACTTTTCCATTTCACCCTTTAATGTTTAGCATATATTGAACCTATTAGTATTTCGTTATTTGTTCTTTGATAAGCATTATATTCCTGTAAAATATGTTGGTTTCAGATCCTACCCGATTTTTTTATCTTCTCAGGGTCGTCGTTCACTTACGCATGAGTTCTCGGTGGGGTCGCTGCCTAAGATTCAGAACTCGAACACTAATAGGTTTTTATTGTGCCCTATGTCTTTGGTTTCTTTGTTGTTGGACATGTTCAACTCTATTTTGTCTCTTCACATACTTCGGTTGTGTTATGTTGTGACAATTAGTGGGTTTATAATTGTTCAATTGTCACTAGAATTTGTTTATGTTGGTCATGATTAGATTCTTGCTGCTCATCCACAGTTATCTTAATTGGTGTAAAGAATGATCTTGAGTGGGGGATAACTTTGATAAGGTGAAATTCAGTTCGTCTTTTAGCTCCTCTTTGTGATTTTGCTATTGTTAAAAAAACATGGTTTATTTCTGTATCCCAAAATATGTTAATCATGTAAGCATGAATTGATTCAGGTGATGGGTGAAAATATTCTTGCTACTAATTTATGTTGTTATGTAAAAATATACCAACAATAATTTATTAGTCTTTTCTTTTTTTCTCCTTTTCTGTGGTGAGAGGTGTTTGAAGTGGAGTTCTTTGAGATTGGAGTGTTGTTGGCGTGAAGTTTTTAGTGGCCGACTGGAAAATTTGTCTGGATTTGGTATTGGAGCACAGCTAGCCAGAATGTGTGGCCTACTTGCTATTGCAATAAACGAGAAGAGGGTTTTAGTTACCGGTTACTATAACAAAGCCGATCATGACGATTGCAAAGGTAGTATATTAGTGTCACATTTTGTTCAAAGTATTTGAATTGCATTTTCTGATTTGAACTACTTAAAAAATTCGAACTACTCTTTTTTTTTTTACCTCTCTCTCTCTCTCTAGGGTCATCACGTTCAAGTTGGTCCTGTTTCTTTTTTCCAGACCTCATTTGAATGCAGAAAATGAGCTTACGAGCTTGTGAACGGTAAGGCAGCATGGCAGACATGTGTTATTACAGGAAAAGAGAACTATACTTCAAAAGACATATGGTCCAGGAGGATACCTAGGTATGATTAACGTTTTACGTGTGAGTAGATAAATCTTTCTTAAAAGGGGCATATGCCGTGACAAAATGTAGTGACACTTTTTCAGGGTATGAGGCAGTCCTTGGAGTAGCATGCAACCAACCATCGAGATTAACAGAACCTTGATTGTTCGTCATCGAAAAATGGATCGTAGATGGCGGCAAGCTCAGGTGAAGTGCGACTTTATTGATAAATATTCGACTTTCTTATTAAAAAAAAGGACAAAAAGGAGTGAAAATAAATCTTTATCATCTTCTTTAGGTTATACGACACCTGATGAGGTTTCAGACCAAGTACACGTGCAACATTATGAACAAGGCCCGCCACAGTGCCTTTGGACGTGAAGCTGCAAAAATGGTCCTCGAGTTATCCTCCGAGGTTCAGCTCACCATTATTGCATTTAATTTGAATTTTGTCTTATTAAGATACACATAGCTCCAGCTGCTGCTCAACTTAACCTTTGATATATGACAAAATTATGTTTGATTATTATTTTGTAGTGTATATTTATTATTTGCAGAATCTGAGAAGAAATGAGCATGATATGGAAAAATTTGTGTGGTCTAATCACAACCTCTGGGTCCCTCGGCAGTTGTTGAGCATTCACGTCAGGATGGGAGACAAGGCGTGTGAGATGACCTTTTCGGATTTGAAGAATAATGCGTTTGGCGAACAAAGTCCGGGCGTGCTTCTCGCACTTCAAGAATGTGTGGCTTTCTATGCAGGTTGCGTAAAATTCGTAACTTTTTTTTTTTTTTTGAAATCCGAGATAAAAAATAATTATCTGTTGATTAAAAAATTGGATCTGACTCATTGAAGTTCATCAGGATGCGATGGATAGATCTAAATCCTACGAGTGGCACCAGAAATTTTACTACACAAACGTGAGGCGACAAACGAGGAACATGTTGATGGCAGCTTACGAATCGAGCCTTGGTCAAGAGACGAGCAGTAATTACCCACTTGTGAACTTCTTGATGGCGACAAAGGCCTATTTCTTCATAGGAGCATTGGGTTCGACGTGGTGCTTATTGATAGACGGGATGAGAAGCACGGTGGGAAAGTCATGTCTGATTACTTGAGCATGAATTAAGACAGATTTTGGTAGCACTATCACTATGCATATAGCAAAATGGTGAAGCAAATGGATGAAGAACATGTATGTATCAGATGAAAATAATCCACATAGCAGAGGTTTAAGTTACTATGTTAAGTTCTTATGTTTATGTTGTAAATAATGGCATAAAGAGGTTGGTTGGTAATCACAGTTTATGTTTTTTCTACATGTTAACTGGTACTTTTGAGCAGAGTGTGAATAGTAATTTTGGTCTTTTGCCAGTCATGACTTACTAAATCTAGAATAAGATTTACTACATATAGCAAAATAATTTTGGAGTTCCTAAAAAAGAAGTCATAAAAATTAGAAAAATAAAATCCATTGTATATTCCTTTAATTTAAAAAATTGTTTCATATTGCTTAAGAAAGAAAAGGAATATAAAAGGAATGCATATACATGCATTACGTTGCTAAAATAATTATAATTTTGAAAACACAATTTTATCCCTAATAAATTATATTCATTTTTTCTTTTTGCAAATTAGTTTCCTATTGCATCGATATCAATCCAAACTTCATATCTACAGACATAAAATTCTTTAGCAAATTTAACACGAAATAGCAAAATTTAGTTAACTTGAGACGTGTTGGCTTCAATTTCTTTATGATTTTGAACTCAAAATAACAGAAAAATCCTGATTCAGCATTTTTTAAGTATGGACTTCATTTAATTAACTTCATACAAATTGAGTCAGTTTCTTTACATATTTGAGATCTATACTAATTTAAAAAGGTTGTTGGTAAGATCCTTTTTAGTAACTTTGACCAAACAAATAAATGAGTTGACTTACTATTAGTAGAAATTTTGAGAAAAACACGTTTAGATCTTTAGTAACAAAATCTAAATCCTATTTTTTGTGACAAATTTGGAGATTCTTATGAGAAAATATGAATCATATTTTTTCGTATCATTTTTTATTTTTTTACCAAAATCTAAATCATATTTTTTGGCAACAAGTTTGGAGATTCATGAAAAGAAATCCAAATACAAATTCATTTAAAAACCGTGCAAATTGGATAGAAATTTAAGAAATAAATGATTATATAATTTTTAACAAATTCTTCTAATCTTCTTGAATATTTTTTTTAAAAACAATGTGTGCAAATTGGATAAAACCACGTGTAATTTTTATTTTAAAATAAAATTAAAATTTAGACGGGATATACATTCAAAATCCTATCCACTTTTTGGTAACAACGGTTCATCTTGACATTTAAAATCAAACATTATCCAATTATTTAGGAAATAAATACAAATCAAATCATGTGCAACTTTGTAAAATTTGAATGCACCGATGTTTTTGGATTATTATGTTTTTCTTAACCAGGTTTTACCAAGATTTTGGTATGTACATATCAATTTTTTGGTTAAGTTCATATCAACTTTTTTAAGAAAGAAACAGTTGCATTAATATTAACAAAATATTCCGACCAAATATTAGTATAGATTAATTTCAGTTCAATTTGTTTAGTAAAAAAAATCGTTGCAATGTTAGGAAAATTCGGTTGCATTTTCTGAAAAAATTGATGATTCTTTTCACTTTGTTTTAACTAAACATTCGGATAGTTTGGGAAAAAAAGTCGGTGTATTGGTTAGGAAAATTGTTTTCATTTTAGGAAAAATTAATGATTCTTTTCAATTTTACTTAATCGAAATTTTGAATTATAATTAATAAAAAAATCGTGTGAAAAAACCCTAAAAATCTCCACTTTCTTTCTACTAGAATTTTGTTTAATAAATGAGATCTCTTAATTTTTTTTAAATATAATTTGTTAATTAATGACTAATAATACATGATATTAGATAAAATGTGAACACTCATATAGTATTTTACGTTCCAAAAAATCAAACTAAGCATGTTGTACATAAGAAAGTGATCATAAGCATGTTGTACATAAGAAAGTGATCAATATTATATAAATTTCATTTTCTTGATATGTTTAATGTCATGAGATAATTTAAATACAAAAATACATTTTAAAAATAAAATAAGTAATAATGCTCCCGTGCATCGCACGGGTACTGTACTAGTCATGGTAATGCAGTACCTTTATAGAATGTTTAATTTTCAGGAAGCCAATTATGTCAATTGGGCCATTTACTGTTTTGTTTGACGGGCTTTGACTTGGCAAAGAGAAAGGAGGCCCCACTCCCACGTGGCTTGTCATTTCTTTTTTTCATCCCATTCATCAAATCTCACAGATCAACTGCTCCAGAATCAACATCACGGACCTCAAAATTTTCTGCGATAAAATTGCCCGTCAAAATCTGAAATTCCAGCTGCCCGTGAATTGAACCTCCGGCGAGCTAGAAAAAGACAATCGGAGGTTTCCCCGAAAATTAATTGTCATCTTCATGTTTATGTTTTTATAACAACCAGCCTTGCAGTCGGCGATGAAAGGCGTCTTCACGGCGCCCGGCGATTACGTTTATTTCAAGTCTCAGGTCCCTCTTCACAAGATCCCTGTATGTCCCATTCACCCTATCCCTTTTACGCCAAATTTCAATTGATTCGATTATTTCCCATTATTTGGTAGTTTGTGTAATTGGTTGGGCTCTTTAGCTCTGTTCACCAACTGGGCATGCTTGATTTCATATTTTAAATCGTATTTTTTCTTGCTTATGTTGCCCAAGGAACAGTTAGTTTCAACTATATGTCTTATACCTTTGTTAATTCTAGATCATAGGCCTGAGTTTTGTATTTTATTTGTCTTTTTGTATTGATTTGTTATCAATTTAACTTAAGATATTTACTGGCTTTTCGTTGGCCAGTAATCTTGTTTTCAGTAAATGTTTGCAGTAGGATGTGTTTTGAACTCAAATGTACATAGAAGAGACTTGTTAGATGCTTGAGGCTGAGAAGGCTGACATTGGACAATGCTTCCGAGTAGTGTCTAGGATCACTCGTGTATTCCATGGGATGGTTTATATAAATGATATCTAATGAGGTCTATAAAGGGCCGACCTAAACTGAAAGATGAGGGAATTATGTATATCTTAAGAAGATGAGCAATCATGAGTAAAACACATCATGTCATTTATCATGAATGCATTTTTTGAGTCATCTTTGGGCTGAAGTATATGCGATAAGCATGAAAATCAAGTTGGGTATGGATTCGAACAGAAAAGGGCATTACGGGTTTTCATTCATGAATTATCAATTGATTAGCAATTTTATAATTTACTCATTGATGAGTATTGGCTTCTGCGGGGACAATGAGGAGTCTACCTTGGTTTTCAGTCGTATACACATTTTCAGGAATTCTGGTAATAGAGCACTAATGTGACCAGTTTTATTCGATGTTTTAGTCTGTCTTATTATTACCATTGTTCATGCCAAGAACTTGAGGCATTTTTTTAACTCTTTTGACAAGTATGGATTGTAGGAACTGTCTAACCATTTCCCCCAACATCTGCTGTAGATTGGATCAAAGCAATGGCGGTATTATGATTTTGGCCCAAAAGTAGTGCCCCCACTAATATGTCTACCTGGTACAGCTGGAACTGCAGATGTGTACTACAAACAAGTTATGTCACTCTCAATGAAGGTATTGAGTGACAATGGTTTTAAATTGTTACTTCTTTTACGTTCCCTTGATTTGAGTATGGTCTAACATTTCACTTGTTTCAATATTAGATTTAAGTTTGAGATGAACGTGTCCTACCATTTTATAACATTTTATTTCATTGTAATGCTACAACTGTCAACTTAAAACATTCTTGTGGTGACTTTCCATGATATTTCAGGGTTATCGTGTCATTTCAGTTGATATTCCTCGTGTATGGAACAACCATGAGTGGATTCAAGCTTTTGAGAAGTTTTTAGATGCTATTGATGTTCATCATGTAAGATTTCCTTATGGTTTTTTTGTATTATATTATATTTTAATTGTGTTCTTCTATAAAAGATCATGAATCAATCTTATTTCTTCTTTTGTATTACTAATTGTTGGCTCTCCCCCTCCTCCTCTTCCTCTTTTTTTTTTTGATCGGTATTGTCCTTCTTCTTTTTGTATTACTGATCATTGATTGAAAAATGCTTTTCTGGATTTCTGTTTCATGCACCATCAATTATTTCCCATGATATTTAATTCATTATTTGCTTAAAATATTGGCTTCAAATTATGCTTGTTTTCTTGCGTTTTCTTATTTTCCTTGATATGGTAGGGCATCAAAAGACTGAAAGCTTGTTTTATAGCACTTCTAAAAAAATTAGCATTGACTTCTCAGAAAAAAAAAAAAAAAAAAAACCTCCAACTTCAACTTTTTTAGAATGGATTTTTAAATAGGGTGACTTATTCGAGAGTGCAAGCTAAATAAATCACCAAAGATCTCTTGGTACATATAAATGTAGAGTTTCTCGAACCTATGCATCAAATCTTGCGCTTTGTAATCCTATATCTCAATTTTTAGTGCTTTGTAGTTCTATTTGTCTGTTTCTGTTTCTGTTTCTGGTAACAGTGTATGTGGATGTCGACTTTTATCAGTGTTAGGACTTTAAAAATTCCGAAACACTTTACTAGTTTTAATTATGAATATATTTTAATGCTTAGTAATTTAATTTACCTTTTTATCAGTTTTTCTTATATGATATATCAAATTGGTTAATATTTTGACGATATCCGATTCGACATCCATATAGCATCAACATCAACATACCCAGTATATTCCCAACAGGTTGGGGTCTGGGGGGTCAGTTGTACGCAGACCTTACCCTTGTAATCATACAAGGAGGTTGTGTCCATAGCGACCCAAAGTGCGTTGCGTCGTTTGATATATTTTTTTCTAGAAACTTCACTAATAGAAGAAGCACTAGAATTTAATTGAGCCATTTTGATATAGTCCATTATTAGCACTATGTCAGGAGAATTGTCAACAATGACTCTTCCAGCTCCATATGCAATGGACATGACATCCATATAGCATATATAAAAAAAATACTTATCTCTACCTTTATAAAATAAATTATATATCAATCTTAATTAAAAAATAATAATAAATTATTGTATATCAATTAAATAAATTTATCTACCAAACCTTTTAAGTGATACTCCCTCTGTTTCACAATATGTGTCGTTTTAGTTTAAAAAGCATAATTACAAAAATTTACAAAAATTGAATTATTTTATCCTTATATAAGATTTTTCCTAAATCTCTTATATTCAATTTTAATAGTTTTTTTCTTTTATAATTATACTCTCCCTGTCTCTCCTTGTGTGGAAGTTATCAGTATTGTTTTGTTATGTAATTTGTCTCCTTACTTTTGCATGAGTTCTTTCAGTGAGAATCAAATATGAGATTTTTTGGAATTTTTGATAAGGATAAAAAAAAAAATGAATTAATACATCTAAAACGACATTTAAAAAACCAAAAGGTTACAAACTCAAACGGCATATATTTTAAATGGAGGGAGTATTAGTTAGGAAAATTGTCTTATATAGGACGAGCAAGTCTTACGGAAATGGTATCATTTTCCACGTGTTCTCGCGTCCCGAAGGCACCCCTGTCTTTATGATTTAGCTTTCCTTCGTCACCTCTCCTTTCGCGTGGAGCCTACTTTGTCACCTTGACCACTTCTGTCTTGGAACTCACTTACCAAGTCTGACCTTAATTTTCAAGAAATATTAAAATATTTTTATATAAAAAGATGTATTTTTATTTTTTTTAGAACTATGCAAGTATAAAATTTCTTAATTAACATTCATGTGCATTACACTGGGTTTTGTACTGCTACTAGGAAAATTATTTTTCATATGAACTTCCACATCCAAAATTCATTTGAAAATTTTGCCCAAACAAGCAGTTAAGTATCCAAACTTTGTATGATGGTGTTCAAGTAATATCTCCACTTTAGTAGTCAACTTAGAGATATAATTGCTCATATTTCGCAGATACATCTTTACGGTACATCACTTGGTGGCTTCCTAGCTCAGCTTTTTGCTCAACATCGCCCACGGAGAGTTAAATCGTTGGTTCTCTCAAATACATTCTTGGAGACAGCTAGTTTTGCTGCAGCCATGCCGTGGGCCTCAATGTATGTCCTTATGATCTTATTATTTGTTCCCTTACTAAGTTTGTATCTAATGTTATAATATCTATAGAGGAAATATTTATTTACACCTGGTTCTGAAAAATGAATACGTTTTTCACTTTAACTTTTTCACCCAAAAAGTGTAGAAGCATTATGCGGTAATTATGCGACAATTGTGCGAAAGTTAAAAATGCGAAGGCATTTGCATAACCCTTCTCACTTTCTAATGTGAATCTTCGCACTTTCTAATGTGAATATGCGATAGTTATATGACGGTTATACAACTGATATGTGACAGTTATGCAAATCATTCGAATAACCGTCGCATTTTTCGGGGTGGAAAAGTTAGATTTTTAGCTAGCGGGGGTGAAAAATTGAATTATCTTCCGGTTGGGGTGTAAAAGAAATTTGCCCATATTTTTATTTCTAGAAGTAAAGATGCTACAAAAAATTCCACCATTAACTTGCTCAAGGCTGTATACTTGAAAAATTGAAATGCTTGATTGCATTTGTTGAATAAAGATTTGGGTTTGTTGGCAAACATACCTTCTACAACTCACCACATTATGTTATTCTTTTGCACTTGTAAAATGCGGTACTACCTGGCAGTAATTCGACTCGTGATCGCATGTAGTTTGGATTTGGTCCAAATTATGTGATAGACATAAAAGTAGACGGAAAATATCAATTTTAGAATATCTTGTGGCTTATGATAATTGTTGTGATCTTAATTGGTGCTTAATCTTAGGAATTTTGGTTGTTTTATTATTCCTTCAATGCTATTATTTTTTCGCCCCTTTTATTTCTTGTTACCTTTTTATATTAGCTATAGTTTAGTGTATAAGAGAGTGGTTGATAAGATAAGTACAAAGAGATTTATGTTGTAATAGCATAAGCTATTGGGCAAGTTGTTTTGGGTAGAGGGACCTGAAGAAGCACTTCTTGTTCATCTCTAACTAGAATCCAAGTACGGATTCTGTGCGATGCACGGGTAAATATGCTAAATAATACTTATAAATTAAAAATGTGGAACTAACATGTATTACAATTTACCGTACATTATTAATTTTTTGGAATTTAAAATGCTAACCATTCTTACATAATTGATAAATGATTCTTTTTTTTATAAGCATATAAAACACGTATATCTAAAATATTAAAATTACCTAAAAATTCCATATAACACGTGTTAAATATCCTAAATGATTCTATATTATTGTGTGAAATGACCCAAATTTTCTAAACTATTGTTGAAAACATGTCTAAAAACATCTCAATTGTGCTACTACCTATATAAAATAAAATAAATAAGAAACTCATTTATATCACCATACAATTTTAATTATATAATATAACGAAATAAAATTGTTTATATATGTCATGAAATACACTTCCATTATCTCATATATACAATTCACTCGCGTATTGAATCTTCATTAATGATCTTAAGAATTAAACGAAATAAAGATTTCTTATCAAAATGAATTTAAATAAATCACACATATATTTTTACTTGTATATTTTATGATACTTAATAAGTATCTCAATTTTGAATAAAATCCACTAAAATTATGATTTCATAAAATTTGTATTTGAAAAATGTAGATATACACGGTTTAATATGATATGATGTTTGTATTTGAAAAATGTTTTATATATATACAATTAAACATGATATGTTTGGACAAATTTGGATGGGTTTGAATGAGGTATAATTTTTAATTAGTTTCTATGATATATTAGTATTTAAAGTTTAAACATGGTATGATGACAAAATTAATTTATGACAAAATATACACACGATTTTAAATGTGTTAATGGTTTTTAGCCAGATTTAGGTGAGTTTTGAAAACTGGACCAGACCGGCCGGTTCGACCGGTTACCGGCCACAACATCGGTTCGGTTTAGGGTATTGAACTGCTAGGCCCCAAAACGGTCAAGAACCGTTCGAACCAGTTGAAAACCGGTCACGGTTCACCCGGTTCGGCAGTTTACAATTTTGGACCTTTTTTTTACTACAAAAATAATCTCTGTCTACCAAGCAATAGCTGGGCGTGTGGTGCAATGGTAGGATTTTGTGCTTTGCTTTTGACCGGTCCGGTTCTCGAATCCTGAAATGCTCCATCATCATCCTTTTATTCTTCTATTCTATTTTTGTCTTATTATGACTATTATGCACCATTTCATTATTTTTTTCATTAGTCTTTGTATGACTATTATGCACCATTCCAACATACATGTGTAGCAATTTTTAAATTTTAATCAAAATCAAAGCTTAAAATATATTTTTAATTTTTTATTCTTTACATAATGAAAAGTGAAAAAATAAATAAAATTAAAAATCGATTTAAAAATTAAAATACAAATTGCTAACGTGTAGTTGTAAGTTGTATCGAAAATTAGTATTTTTTTATGATAAAATACAAATAGGATATTATTGAACTCTATTTAAAGAAATGCCATTATATACTATTAAAAATATATACAATTATACATTATACATATAAAACAAATAAAAAATTATATATTAATTAAACCGGTTTTGGTCCGACCAATGAACCATTGCACTGGTAGCTTAACTGGTTCGATGACCGATTTGGTTTTCAGAACCTTGGTTTTAAATGAAGTATAAGTAAAATTGTCAGATGAAACTTGGTATTCAAACGGGTTTTAAATGAAGCATAATTTAAATTATCTTATGAACTTTATGTTCTTGATTTTTTTCGAAACATTCATAACAATATTTATGAATTTTGTGTAAATAGTTCAATCTTTATGGATTTTGTGATTGACTTAAATAGTTTGATTGCAAACGAAAATATATGTTTCAAAGGCAGCACAATTCAAATCTCTTTAAAAAAAACTTCCTAAAAATAAAAGTTTTAGGCGGGATTTTCCTTACTATTTAAGGTATATCCTTAGTTTTTTTATATATTAATATAGCATTTTATTAATAAAATTACGTATTTTTTTCTTTCTTAATCTTTTACTCTTATAACCTTCTAAATAAGTAGAAAAGTTTGGAATCCCTAATTGATGCAAGGGGCCCTAGTTGATGCAAGGAGAAGAAGTTTGAGGAAGTATTCGAACACCGACTCACTAATGTCGAGGAAGCCATCACCAATCTTATGGAGTTGGTCACACAATTATTTTCAACCAAGCACCGCATTGAAGCCAGCAACACCTTCCATGCCAATCATGTCAATCCCTTGTCTACTCCATGCCAAAAGATTTGAAATTTGAAAGTGGTTGCAAATCAAATCTCTCTACTTCCTCTCCACGGGTTCTGGTCGGCTTCAGGGCCTGCCGAGGTACCCGACCCCATTTGGATTTTTTCACTACCAATGAAGATTTCCTTTCTCTGGGGCAGTATCCTCGCAATTATCAAACACTTAAGGCTGTACAAATTATGGTTGATACTTGATGCCTTCTCTTCTTCAACTTTGGACTGGAAGCAGATAATTCATTGATCCAGCTTGCATGAAGACACTCGTGGCCCCATTGAAATAGTCAATGTTAAAAAGAACAAGGGTCGTGTAGTTTTGCCATTTACTCTGCCTTTTTTTTTTTTTCATTTCAGTGGTCGTTTTTCTGGCAGGCAGCAACGATAGAGAGAAAAGAGTGGAGGGATATTAATTTTAGAACATCTTATAATAAAATTTGGGATATTAATTGGTATTTAATCTTTAGGGACTTTGACTGATTTATTATTCCTAAAATGCTATTAATTTTTCTTGCCCCTTTTATTTTTTATTACCATCTTATATTAGTTGTGCTTTAGTTTATAGGAGAGAGTTGTCAATAAGACAAGTAAAAAAAGATTTATTTTGTAATAACATTGGCTATTGGGCAAGTTATTCTTGCTGGCCATGATACTTGGAGTAGTTTCATACTTCTGTTTCATCCATATTATTATTTTGTTTATAAGATTACATTTATTTTCAAGTGATGTATCATGCTACTGTTCTGTATTCTTCATCATTTTGGTTTGAGAAGTATCAGCCTCATCAATTTTAGGTTAGTTACTGACTTTGAGACCAACATTTTGACAGTGTAGGCTGGACACCTTCATTTCTACTGAAGCGATATGTTCTAACTGGAATCCGTGATGGTCCTCACGAACCCTTCATTGCAGATTCCGTGGATTTTGTTGTTGCTCAGGTAGACGTTCTTCATGGATCTGTAAAAACTTCTTTTCTTGAGTCGTTCATAATACTACTAAAGCATATGTTCGTCTCTTCTCTCTATACATAGTATTTTCACACAGTTCCGATAGGAGTAATGAATCAGACTGCTTGGTTATAGGATATGGAGTTTATTGCTATGATAGTAGACGAACCCAGTACAAGAAGTGATGAACACTTATCAGTGGGAAATTAAATCTATCCAACAATAAGTAGATTAGCATATTAGGCAATGATATTTCCTGTAAGATCTTGTTCTAGCTCCAAGTTCTTTTCACACACTTTTGCTTCATTGTTTAGTCATATTTCTGTTTCTTTTTGAACAACTGAAAATGGGAAATGTTATAGGAGTCTTGTTTTATTATCACGAAAGTGTAATATAAGATTTGCAATGTTTGAAGGAGCTGAAAATACTGACCTGCAGGTCGAGACACTTTCAAGAGACGATTTGGCCTCAAGACTCAGTTTAACGGTCGATGCAGCATCAGTTGGACCTCTTTTGCTTTCAGATTCTTTAATCACTATAATGGATGTAAGTGTTATCAATTAACGTATAGATGATAATATGCCTGAAGACGTGATGACATCATTCCCTCGAATCTTGAGATTTGCTCTCGCCTCTCGCTCTTCATAAACAATGAACGTTTCTCGTTGATTATTGTTTTTCTTGTGGTGATTATCCTTTCCTTGAAGACAAATGATTTCTGTGCCATCCCCCAACAACTTAAAGATCAAGTAACTGAAAGATACCCCGGTGCTAGACAAGCCTATCTAAAGTCTGGTGGTGATTTTCCTTTTCTTTCACGACCAGATGAAGTAAATCTTCATCTCCAGGTAGAAGTTTTATCTATTTACGTTTGATTTTAAATTTTAGTTTTAGAAGAATTCCTTTATTTTGTATTTCTCTGTGGTCACTGGTTCCTTTTAGAGGGGTTCATTGCATTAATTGCTATAATCATATACTAAAACTGGTCAAACTCGCACTTCACATATCGCATGCGTCTCATTAACAGCTGCACCTAAGACGAGTTGGAGTTGAGCCCCGGGTCCCTAGCACCCCAAAGGATGATTCTGGTGGAAGTTCGAGTGACCAAAATGACAGAAAACGAGATACCGATGACTCACCAGAGGATGATAGAGTAGATGATGATGGGCCAGGTGGTCCGGAAGACACAAAAGGGCCACTTTTGGTTCCAGAGGGTCCTGATTCGGGTCATTTTGATAGCCTACACCTGAGCAATGCTTATTTACCTAATTACAACGGTGATCGCCTGGTGACTCTTTTGCTAGAAGAAGCTGTGGAGAATGGGAAAACTATTCTAGCTTCTAACTTGAACTTCGCGTTTGAGTATATTGTTCTTAGTTTGCTTCGTAATCACTTCGACAACGTGTACATGAATTTGCAAGTATAGTGTTGGACTCCGGATTTTTGATGTAATTTGTTTGTACACTATGGTCTCTGTAATGTCGTGTCGTGTCTATGTCGCGTCTCGTGTGTCATTTTCGTATGAGAAGGAGTGTACTCTGTCTAGTGTTGAATGACAATTGAAATTTGAAGCTGCTTTAGCAGTCCAAAATTTTCGGGGGGAAAAGGGTTAAAAGGGACTGCTTGCTGGTGGCCTTCAAAAGATGTGTTTGATTGATAGCAACATCCCATTTGCTTTGGATGAAAAGGATTTTTATTCTTCTGAGTGCAATTGTGCTCTGTGGTAAAAGGTAAGTGCTTTCCTATGTCAGCATTTCAATCTATGAGTTAATTTTGTGTGCTTTATATTAGTTATATTTTTTGTGACTTTTATTAGTTTGGACATTTATGATGAGACTTTTAAAACTATAGAACATGTGGGTAGCTTAAATTGAAAATATATATTTTTTTTATTTGTTATAAGTTTTTATATATGATTTATTAAATTAATCTTTTTAAGATTTTCTGTTTGATACCCATATTAAATATATAAAATATCATCATTTGATGATTTTTAGTTTGACATTTATTTTAATGGATATGATTAAAAAATTATTAATTATTTCATCTTGTTTCGTGACCAAGCTTTATGAATATAATGGATGACATAAAATTTGGCATATAGCATCACATAATATTAATTTTAAAGTAACTCATTCTCTTTTACATCAATATTGACATTAATACCAAAATACTTGTCAAGATAGCATTATCCTATATTTTATCTCATATGTAATATCCTCACCCTTATAATAACCCTCGTATGAAGGGAGAAGAAACATTATATCTACCTTCTAAATAAAAAGTATTATTTATCAATCCTAATTGAGAAAATAATAATTCTACTATTTTAGCAATAATCAATTAAAAATAATTTATACATTAAGCCTAACTAATATACCGTACTAATTCACAAAATATTATACTTTATAAAGCAATATAAATAGATATACGCATTTTGATAGTATAAATATGCATTTAGTTTGTTCATACAGTATCATAGGTCGATCACCCAACAACCAGGCAGACTTACGCAAGAGTTTTTGTAGTTAAATTTGTATTATTCGATAATTTTGTACCACCGGATGAATCGAATGTGATATTTATATAAAACTGATGAATAATCTAACAATTTTCTTTATGTAATAATCTGGTTAGGTTGCAAACATTTTTAGTTTGGCACACTTTTTTTTTTCTAATTTGTTGACCATTTTTTTCCATGGCATCAAAGTCAACTTTCCAAACATAATCACGACGTGATTGGCGGGAGAGATTAGCTATAATAGTTTTCTAATCTTTTCTTAATCTTTTGTCTTCTCCTAGCAGGTGGAACCACCGTAGACTAAGGTATCCCAATGTTGTGTATACCTCAACTTAAATTAATGTACTCTATAATACTTGTATTTTTTTTTTAAAAAATTGATCTTATTTATTTGGTTTATTAATTGGTAGTCATTCAATAAGTTTAATTGGTAGTCATTCAATAAGTACATGCAGGGGCGGACGCAGACACTTAGGGCACCGGGGGCACAAATTACGGTCAATGGTCAACGCCGAAGGTCAACAGTCAAATCAATATTTAACCAATTAAAAGATTAAAAATATTAAATCTTGACCAAATATCTTGTTTCTTATTTAATAACTATGGATGAGTCTCACATTCTAATTTTAAGAATAGGGACACATTCGATCCAATCCCTATATAGTATATACGTTTATGTATAATATTTTTTTTATGTATTTTTTTGAGGAAAAATGAAATAAACAAGAAGTTGAGTATATCATATATACTATTGAAGGTTAAATAATTCTAAACATTACATTTTTATTTTTTTTATATTGAAATAACTTTGCAAAATAATTAATAACATGTATTTTGTAATGTCTATAATAATACATTTATATATATTATATTACTAAAAAATTCTATAGGGGCCCGTGCCCCTACGGGCCCCTATGTAGGTCCGCCTCTGATACATGATGAAGAAATTCGAATGTATGATATGACTAATAGTAAACACATATAAACTTAGGGGGTGTCTATATGTACACCCCCTTGTGTGTAAAAAAGGGGTGTACATATAGCACTTTTCTTTGTGTAATTTATTAAAAGGGGGTGTACATATAGCATTGCCCTAAACTTATTGAGTTCAGGTGTTTTAATAGCTTCATATATAAGTAGACTTCACATAAAACATGTATGACTTATTGAAATGCCAAACTAATTTGTCTTTGACTCCATGATGACTCGAGGGGATATTCAAAATAGCTCGAGCAACCATGAAATCTAAAGATTGCAACACTAACTCTCTATCCCACTCACCACTCACCTTGCAAATCAACTCAGTAACTTTTTCTAACCCAACTCTATCTCCCCTTGAAAGGAACAACATGGTTTAAAAGAAGAAATCCAAAGATCTTCCCAAATATCCACAACATTTACATCCCCCAATTTGGAATTTAGCTCTTAAACTGACATAATTCCTCACTCCAAGTTAGACGTGGTCACGGGTCACCCGGCCTGGCACGGATCTGGCTCAGTCAAACCCGTTGACCACGAGTCTGGGCCCAGCTCGGATTTCAACTGGGCCCGGTCTAGGACCTTGTTTTTGTCGACCCTGGCCCGACGATTCGGGCATGGCCCGATCCAGCCCAGAAAAAATACATTGTTTTTAAATATTTTCTTTTCTTTTTTTTCTATTTAGACCGGCCAGACCCGGGTCGGGCTCGGGCCATGGACCCGGCACGACCTAGGTCCGTGCGAGTTCAGGGTCCATGAAACCTAACCCGTCGACCCGCCGGGCCCACTCCCAAGTCAGTTTTTCCATGACCAAGAATCCACATTCTTGGGTTTGACATCGTATACCTAACCCGTCGACCCGCCGGGCCTACTCACAAGTAAATTTGACATGGTAAGACCCTCCACATTTGTACAAGCAAGGCTTCATTGAAGGCCCTAAGGTCTCAGACCTTGCCAAACTAGACCAACTAGGCCAATGAATTTACAACATATGGTTCAAACAGTTCTTATTTACCATCTAAATAGGTTGGTAAGTAGTGATCATTTATGATTTTTTTATTGATATTTAGTTCATTAATTATCAATTGAAAAAAATATTTTCTAATTCTGCCACAATATTTGAACCAATTATGGTTGAAATGACCATCGGTGTAATTAAACAAAATTAGTGAAAAATTTATGAAGTATTTCCAATAAATAATCATTTTAAAAAACCATATAATCAACGATTAAGCTATTATTAATAGAATTTATAATGATTGCTTTCAAGCTAGGGGCTTTTTGATTTTAGATTAGTATGTGCAGAAATAAAATTTTGTAAGAAGTTGAAAAACATAAATAATCGATGATGGCAATTATTAAAATCGACGGTGAGTACTGTTAAACTTTGGAATTTCCGTCTCATATTAATTCACAATTCTATTATTGTTGTTATGTACCATATATTTTATATTTTAACTTTAGAGACAATACTGATTCCATTTTTTTAAGTATTATTCAAGAGTAGCTCTTTTATTAAGTAGGAAATATTTATATACGATATGAAGTTAAAATTAAAATTAGGGCATATTAATTTTTCTTTTATCACAATTATTAAAGAACTATTGAATACTCAATTAAATATACCGTAAAACAGTATCCCCTATATATTAATCCAGAACGCGCTGAGCCTACGTGGCTGCTTTTGGTGCTTCGGAATCCTTGTGGCAAAATTACATGCTTCGTTATTAGGTTTGGTAAATTTTAATTTAATTCCAAACAAAAAATAACTATGTTCGGATTACCATAAATATGTTGATTATTTATAGTCATGTTACATGTATTAATTGAATTTTAATATAATTCCTTATTATAACTATTGAATTGTATATATATTTTAAAAGTTAATAGCTTTTGTATTTTTTATCAGTTTTATATATGTAATATATCAAATTAATCTTCTTTTGATGAGCTTTGATTTAACATCTATATTATATGTATAAAAAAAAATTTATATTTATCTTTATAACAATAATAAAATTATTTTTAATATTAATTAAAAAAATAAAATTATTTATCAACTAATATATTTATACTTCAAGTAGTTATATGATATAAGTTATAAAACTAATATAATATAACAAATGTGAGTCATAAGTGACACATATCATTCTAAAATATATAGTATATTTTTTTGGTAAAAAAGTAAACTAAATTTAATATAGTTTTCTCATTAATTTTAAAATTTAAGAATAATTTTTTAACAAAAACCCGTGTAATACACGGTTATTGTACTAGTATGAATATAAAAGCAGTTGATAATAAAATATTCAATAGAAAAGAACTATTGAGTTGAAATTAATATACAAAATTAAAAAAATAATTATATGTCCATATATATATATATATATATATATTAAAAATAATAATAGACACCTTCTATTTATATAATATCATGCGAAAAAACGATAAATTTTATTTTTTCAAAAGATAATGAATAATTAGTCCAACGCCTCTCTGGCTCCCTCTCTCTATCGGTCCATCATTAACTTGGGCACCCTTCTTATAATTAGGCAACTCGTTGACAAATTAAACTTTTTAGAGAAATGCTACAGTCTCAGAACTATTTCGTCGAGATTTGTAATAGTTAAATCATCATGTAATTGCTGTGAATGGTTGATCTAACGATTACAAATCCGATGAAATAATTCCGTAACAAAACACTAGAATCTCTCTACTTTTTATTTGCATTATATAATATCTACACTTTTAGACCAAGAAAATAATATATATATATATATATATATATATATTTTATTTATGTTTGAAAAATAGTCTGTTCCAATAGAAAATTTGGACATCTTATAATGAGTAGCTTCACACATTTCTTTTTCTTCTTCATTTTTAATTACAAGTAACTTAATCAATCATTATTATATATACCTACTATTCCATAATGTGTCATTAGTTCTATGGAGCCGTTTTATTAGTTAAATACTTAACTTTTAACTATAGAGCCATTTCGTTAAAAAAAAAAAAAAAAAATAACTGTTAAAATATAATATACTATAATATACATCACGCCGACAGGCTGTCTCATGCTGAGTTTGTAAAACTTAATTCTCATGTTCTCAATGGAAATATTAAAAAATGGAACAATTGTTGAAAATTTTGGTCTTGAAAATATTGAACAATTATATTTCAACATATATGTACGTTATGAAATTGGAATAACACATAACTAGAACTGTTAACGAGCCGAACCGAGCTCGAGCTTAGGGTGCTCAAGCTCGCCAAGCTCGAGCTTTAACGAGCCGAACTATAAAAAATTATATAAAAATTCTATTTTCGAGCCTTAACGAGCTTTAAATGAGCTCGAGCTCGGCTTGTTAAGGCCTCGAACTCGAGCTGAACTCGAATCTCAAACGAGCCGAGCTCGAGTCGAGCCGAGCCAGGTTCGTTTAATTTAACAACACTACATATAACTTAATTTTTGTAAATAAAATTTTTTACACTATTATATAAGTTTGCTAAGTATAATGGGTAGACTCATTTAATAGTTAAGACTCACTCATGTAATAATTTATATTTTTTTGATAGGAGATTTGGATTATTTACACAATGAAACATACTAAAAAACAAATAGAAGTTGAATTTTTTGATATAATAACACTGAAAATTATTCTGGTGCAATTGCATATGACACCAAACTTTCCATATAAATACAAAAAAAAAAAGGAATTAATAAAATAAAATAAAATAAAAAACTATAGAATGTGCATGCATGTGTTTATACCCTCCAAAGTCTAACACACAGCTCTTCCCCCCAAAAGAACACCAATCAAGCCTTCTTTTTTCAGCTCAGATTAACAAAATTCCAAATAATCCAAAAAGCTCCGTTTTTTCTTCTCCGGATTTTCCCAAAGTTGAAATATCATGCGGTAAACAAAAGTCTTGATTCTTGAAAAACCACCTCTGACCAAAAAAAAGAATCTGCGCCTGTAGTCTGCAGATTTCAATCACCCTCACAATCAGAAGAAAAAAAAAACTAAAGTCCCAAGAAAAATAAGAAGAAAGGGAAAAAAAAAAAAATGCAGGACTTGCCGAATCCCCTGTTCCTTCTCCTCCTGATTCTCGCCGGCCTTGCTTCTTGCGGTAACTGCTGCGTGAAACTGGCGCCGGGCCATACGGAGGTGGGCTCGTTGATGAAAATCAAGTCGGCATTGGACCCTGTGAACAAGCGCCTCTCGTCGTGGGCCGCCAAAGGAAAACCGTGCGGCGGCACGTTCGTCGGAGTTGCTTGCAACGAGCACGGGAGGGTGGTCAACATCTCGCTGCAGGGTAAAGGGCTCACCGGAAAGTTGACTTCCGACATGGCGGAGCTGAGGTGCCTGTCGGGTCTTTACCTGCACTACAACTCGCTGAGTGGAGGGATCCCGGTCGCGATTGCTCAACTCACTGAGTTGACGGATCTGTATCTCAATTTGAATGACTTGACTGGGACTATACCACCGGAGATTGGAAATATGGCTAGTCTTCAAGGTCTCTGTTTGTCTCTCTCTCTCTCTCTCTCTCTCTCTCTGGCCCTGTGTTGTGTCATTGTGTGTTTCTTCTTAATGATAAAGGTTAAGTGGAAGCTTGCTTGGTGTTGAGTGAAATCTGTTTAAAGTTTTATTTGTATTCTAAATTCTTCATAATTTCTTGATCTCTTTCTCTCTCTTTTTTTTTAACCCTTTTTTGTTAGATACTGAACAACTTTAATGTTTTAATTAAAAAATTGTTATCTTTGAATACCCTTATCATTGAAATCAACAAAATCTATAGCTAGTTATTTGTTCTTTTTAAAACTTCATTTAGTAACTAAAATTCTACAAATTTTGCAGTGCTGCAGCTAAGTCACAACCAATTAACAGGGAGCATACCTTCTTCAATGGGATCCTTGAAAAACCTGAACGTCCTGAATTTGGAAAGCAACAAGCTAACAGGGCCAATCCCTTCAAGCCTAGGAAATTTGCACTCCTTGAAAAGGCTGCACTTGGGCTCCAATCAACTTTCAGGCCAAATTCCCGATACACTCGCCAATAGCGCCTCGTTACAAGCCCTTGACGTCCAAAACAACAATCTTTCTGGAGTCGTCCCTCCAAGTGAGCCCATAGTCTTCACAAATCATTCACACCCTTCAAAATCCTCATTTTTTTTGTTTCTTTTTTAGTAAAAACTT
>CACSLK010012531.1:1398210-1422371 GCA_902706635.1 Striga hermonthica
CCGTCGCCGTTTTCCGGCACCGGAGAAGGAAACAGAAGATCGGGAACGAATCGTCCGATGCGACCAACGAGGAAAGGATCGGCAGCATGGACCGGACCAAAGACTTGAATGACCGCAGCCCGTCTTCCCTTGACCGCTGCATGAGCGTGTGGGACCCGTCGAGCATCGGCCCAGATAGCAACGGGTCGTTCGACAGCGGGGCCCACCAGGGGGGCTCGAGGTACAACCTCGAGGAGGTCGAGTCGGCCACGCAGCATTTCTCGGAGGTGAATCTCATGGGGAAGAGCAAGTTCTGTGGGGTCTACAGGGGGATTCTGAAGGACGGGTCTGTTGTGGCGGTTAAGTGCATCGGTAAGACGACCTGTAAATCGGAGGAGGAAGAGTTCTTGAGAGGGCTAAGCCTGCTGAATTCGCTCAAGCATGAGAATCTTGTGGAGCTGAAAGGGTTCTGCCGGTCGACGGCCAGGGGGGAGTGCTTCCTGATTTACGATTTTGCCCCTGGGGGTACTCTGTCCAGGTATCTCGAAAGCGATGTTGTAGGTAGTAATACTGGCACTAGCACTGGCACTGTGCTTGATTGGAAGACCAGGGTCTCTATCATCCATGGCATTGCTAAAGGTTGGTGTTTATAGTTTTAATGCTGCGCACATATGTAATTTTGTAGTCTGCAAACTATTCTTTGCTAGTAGCGTGGCTTTCCAATTTTTGGTCTGAGGTGAATAAGTTCTGCAATGCTTCACTGGTTTGGGGTGCTATTTTGAGTCAATCTGGTGAATTCTAGAGGTATAATAACTATGTCGTCTCATTCGGAATCTCTTCCAAAACCTGGAGTTTTTGTCTGAGAAAATCATTGAGGCCCCAAGTAGAGGATATAATGTCTGCTGCCTGAAAATTGAATTGATGTACGCATAAAACAACTTGCTTCGCAATTACTGTAGTTCTCTACTAAATGCCTTCCACTGTCGCCATTGGTGCCTCATCTATGATCTGACGATCTGTTCGGCCCGATGAAGAAAACATGTGTTCAAGTAATAATTTGGTACTAGAGTAAGTTAATTCAGAAACAATGCACTTGTCATGTAATTTTTCGTGTTTCTATAAACAGGTGTACGGTACCTACACAGCAACGAGACGAACAAGCCCCCGATCATCCACCAAAACATCTCGGTCGAGAAAGTTCTGCTCGACCAGTATCTGAACCCCCTGATTCTGGATGCGGGCCTTCTCAGGCTTTTAGCGGACGATGTTGTATACTCGGCCCTCAAGGCCAGTGCAGCATTGGGCTACATGGCTCCCGAGTACGTCACCACAGGCCGGTTCACAGAAAAGAGCGACGTGTATGCATACGGGGTCATTATTTTCCAGTTATTGTGCGGCAAGACAAAGCTCCCGGGGTCCACTCGGGCTGCAGCTGAAGCTGGGAAATTCGAGGAGTTTATAGACCCAAAGCTCAAAGGCGATTTTTCGGAAACCCAGGCGAGACTGCTGACGAGGATAGCTTTGGACTGCACGAACGAGGATCCGGAGAGTAGGCCAAGCATGGCATCTGTCGTGCGGGAGCTGAAAAATGAAGTGAAGGGTGGCTAGATAAGGATTATATTGTAATTGTATAACCATTGAAGATCCATACAATCTTAACTTACAAGCTGACGTGAACAGAAAAAAAAAAACGTGAACTGTTCGCTGAGAAGTGTGGATTAGTGGTGTCTTGCCGGAGCCTGTAAATGAGTGAGAGGTCCAACGGTGGACAAATTTTATGAAGCTGGGAAAGAACATTTCATTGTTATTATTATGCCTATGGCTTTAGTATTTTTCAGGTCCACGTTTCAATAAATATTATTGTGTATTTAGTTAGATATAATTCAGGCTAGACATGTTCTTCAGACTGCCACCCAAAGATGAAATAAAGAAGGCATTTTCCGTCAACTTAGATCAGTTTTTTAGCATCCTCAGGAAAAAAACTATTAGTGCTGCATTATTTGGTGTTAATTTTCAAAAACACATAGAAAAGTCCACTTGGAAAGAAGATGCAACTGTTTTCATTCACATGCAACTGTATTAATTGTATGGTCAAAAGTGTAGAAAGTCTATTAATAACAACATCAAGTTCCTGTTTCTAGTCAGGAATTATGTTATCTTGTGGCGACTATGAAGAGTAATAGAATCGTACCTAAATTAAGCAGCTAAACCCACTAAGCAGGCCACCATTTGGGCCTAATGGCCTCTACTTCGCTATCCTCCTGACCTTTTATGATTAATGAGCCCGGCCCTATGAAAGATTTATCCGAGCGGAGAAGGCCCAAACCACGAGATCCTAATGGAGTTGTGGTTGTCCCTGCTTTCTTTTCGGAGGCCGTCTCGATCAATTCAGAACCAGGCCATCTTGACTTGAATAAGATTTTTTCCATTAAATATAAAGGTTCTCAAACAAGAAGGAAAAAATTACCCGGACAATAAAAATGTAAGCAAATAATGAAAAATAAATATATCCTGAAGCCTTCAGCTAGTAAGAAGCGATTGTGAGATGTTCGTATTGAAAGTCTAAAATGCAAAATTTGAGCACCAAAGGTTCTAACCTTTTGGGATCTCAGTTGAGCCTTCAACAACTCACTTATCTAATCTCCATAAAAGATAAATTTCCTTCATCTGTTTCTTTATCCACCTCGACGAGTGGAGCTGCACTAGACAGACTAAGGTATCAGATCATAACTGAAAATATATTGTAATTAAATGGGAACACTAAAGTTCAAATGCAAGAAAGAAACCATTCACACATCAACCATGTTACCAGACAGAAGTTATTAAAAAACATGTCTAATGTGTGCAGTTCTGAACCCTGGTATAGTGATGCATAGCGTTTAAATGCTTAATTTGCGGATAAACGAACAATTGAGGTCAGGCATAAGTAAGATGCTGACTAAACTTACGTGTAGCATTGCATGGAAAGATTCCCCTAAGTCCAAGACAAGACAACTGCTGATCCTTAAACCATTGGAAACCAACATGACTTCCTTGTGAAGATGATATATCTACGCGATAAACAGTGCCTCAATAGCCGATAAAATAAGCTTTTGAATCTTCCAAAGATGAAAACTTACTTTAAAGATTCCCACCAAACTGTTGCCAGCAAGAGAAATGTTCTCCCACATTCTCAATGTCAACCTTCGACCTCAAACGATATCTGTCAAGGCATGATTTAAAGCAACATATTTGGTATATCACGTATTTACAAAGGGAGAAAACAAATGTTTCCATCTAGTCTAGCTGAGTTGCTCTACATTTTTTCTGGAACATTACAAAAGAAATGGCAAAATGTTTCCTCTGCTCTACAAAATGAGGAATCAAAACAGTAATATTGTGTACATGCTGTGAACAATACAACTAGAGGACATCAATTATTTGACTCCTGTAGAACACAGAAACGAACCGAGCTATTGTGGTTTAAGAGGAGGCCCTCAGAATGGGATGCTCTTAGACAGTTAAGACTTGACAATGAGATTTAGGAGATCAATTTTAATCCAAAACCATTCACGAAACCCATGATTTAAATATATCTGCAAGATATGCAAGCAAGGTGAGCAGAGGAGGGGAAATTGTCATCTGTAGCTATCACTATAAGACAAACTCCAACGTTATATCATGGGTTTTTGCAACTATTCGTGTAGATTCCATAGCATGAAGCCATACGTATGTCTTATAAATGGTCATGCCAAAAGTCTTCCTTAAATTGTGACCACTAGAATCTGCACAGCACCAATCATCGTCGTGTTTTCATGCAACAATGCGATTTAGGATATCTTTAAGCATTCCCAATTCTTGCCAGGTCAGTTGCATTTTCCATTTCCCTTTTTTTTTCTTATCAAGAAATTGCCGCATGTCTCTGCCTCAAAATGAACTCATTTCCCCGGTTCTGTTAAGTTATCAGCTTACTACCACAAAATGACAACTTACCAGCAGTCCAGCAGCACACACAGTTCCAATAACCTTCAATTTTCAAGAACTCCAATTCATAAGAAGCAGCAGCAACAAAAGCAAAACACTGACCTTTCCAAAGTTGCCAAGAAGTCATCCATGACAGACCCATCAACATCAGTGAAAATCTTGAGCTCACCCGAGTCGGGATCGGGCCGGTCCCGGGTCCCAAATCCGTCCTGCCGAACTTGGGGGTTTTCTGGAGTCCGGACGCCGTTGGTCACCAGAACCTGGAGGAACTTAATGGTCTCGGGCTCCCTGAACCGGATAAGGGATCGGACTCTGAGAAGACACGCCAAGGGCCCGGCGGACAGGAAACGGTTCGAAAAGGAGAAGAGACACCGGCAGGATTGTAGTGCGTCGGAGGTGGGATTTCACGCCGTACATGTCTTGGAGTTCTTCGCAGAGCAGGGTTATGGTTGTGGTGCGTCGTTTGGTGCACGAGCAGAAAATGGGAAAGAAAGGACAAGAGAACACACGTGTGTTCGCTGAAATGTCTAAAAGAAATTTAAATAATAAGTATCAAGAAATACGAACGACGCCTAACTAGACATGACCACGACCCGGCCGATCGAATCGGATGGGAACCGGTGTGGACAATGGATCTTGAATCGAGCCCGTAGTTTGATCGTGTTGGTTTCGGGCCACCTATTAATAAACTTTTGAAGTGTTGGGCTAGTTGAGGCCTTCAGGGTTGACCCGGAATTAGCCTGGGAGACGACCTGCCATATTTCTATTTTTTTATTATTTTTTTTATATTTAAAATTTGGTTGACCCACACTGGTGGATAACCTTTAGGTAGTATTTGGTTGGAGGGTTTTGGAAAGAAGGGAGGGAAGGGGAGGGAAAATTTTATAATTCACTTGTTTGATTCAATGTTTCGTTCAATTTTTCAAAACGGAGGAGAAGGAAAATTTTGGGTAAAAATCCCTCCAAATAGTGAATATGACTCCCCTCCAAAATTGGGAGGATTTGGAGGGGAAGGAAAATGCAAAATGGTGAAATTACTTTTTTCATCCATAATATTAAGATTATTTTATTGTTTTATCTCTTATATCATTAAGGTCAAAAGAGTCAATCCAATATTACTTTTCCTTCTCTTTCATTTTTTAACCAAACAAGGTTTATCATTTTCCTTCACCTC
Source organism: Striga hermonthica (assembly GCA_902706635.1). Taxonomy (NCBI): domain Eukaryota; kingdom Viridiplantae; phylum Streptophyta; class Magnoliopsida; order Lamiales; family Orobanchaceae; genus Striga; species Striga hermonthica. The sequence continues at coordinate 1,403,327 of CACSLK010012531.1, forward strand.
CCCTCCTACAAAATCTCTCAAACAAGGTAAAATTATTTTACACCTCCTCCCCTCCCCTTCCCTCCCTTCCATTAAAATCACTTCACACCCTTTCCCTCCATTGAACCAAAAATACCGTTAGCGGCCTGATGGTCAGATTGAATCTGGGTCGTTGGATCTTTTTCCCTGTTGGAGATCCAACGGCCAGATTTTATTTTAGTTAAAGAAAATTTCGGGTACGGTTCTGATCTCGGATCTAAAGCGGCCCGCCTAGAATCGCCAATGGTCATATTTTAGACTATGTTTGGTAGACAAATAAGCTAGCTTATAGCTTATTTGGTTAGCTTTTAAGCTCCTTGTATTCAAATAAGCTCGAGTCTATTTGATAAGCTTTCTTAGGTAGCTTTTCAAATAAGCTAGTTGAATTTTTTTACTTCAACTAGCTTATCAGCTAATTTTACCAAACAATTTTATCATATAAGCTAGCTTATCAGCTATAAGTCATAAGTTATAAGCTATAAGCTAAAAAATTACTGATAAGCTATAAGCTAGTTTATCAGCTATCAGCTAGCTTATCAGCTAGTTTTACCAAACATAGCCTTAATGTGACTGTTGGATCATCTTGACTGTAGTCAAGATTCAACCGCCCAGTCTCAACCGTCGGGCCGACCCAAAACCAACGGTTCTATTGTCCCCTCCCCCCAAATTAGATTTTTCACATCATTTACAACATTCTTTCATTCTTCTCTATTCATTTCTTTTTTTTTTTCTTTCCACAGGTTAGATATCAAGTAAAGAAAATACATAATTACATACTAGAAAATAACCAAAAGCTGAATAAATGATCAGCAACTCAGCTAAATCTAGTTGAAAGAACTACCCTCATAAACTAATATTCGAGGCAGCCTAGAACCAACCTAAAACAGAACGACTCTAAAAAACAAAAGTTCCCAATATGAAAAGAAAACAACTCACAGCAGGAGAATACAACAACTTCCAAAAGGACAATCAAACACAGAAAAAAAACACACAACTAAACAAAGAAAACAATAGATACACTAGCAAAATAAATAAATAAAAAATACCTAACACAAAAACAACTGAGCCCTCACCATCAGACATGAACACCCAACGTCCACAAAACCCAAACTAACATCCAAACGCTAACAACCGAGCAGAAGTCACGAGAAACGCAATCTAAACACAGCGGATCCAGAAACTCCCATAACGGGCTAACTAGAACAGAACCGCAGATCCGCCAACCACCCTCGGCCTTACTATATATGCGAAATAATTTTGCATATCATGAATTTTGCGGCATATTTGGATGTTCGATTAACAAATATGCGAATGTGTTTCACATATAATTATTAACTATACGCCTAATTTGGATATGTATTGGTAGGGACTCGTTGAAATAAAAATTATGTTTGGTGTGAGAATGGCCGTGAGAACCATATTTGATGCTATTTTTAATTTTGTGTGATGCTATTTTTAATATTGCATGTGCAATCGTTTTCACAAATGCTAATAAAAAGTTTGTTGTTGTTTTTATTAAAATACATCTTGTTTAAAAATAGCACTAAAACACAACAAATTATAGCACTGCATACAATTAAAAATAGCGGTTCTCACAGTTCTCACGTTAGGATTTGGTTCTCATTTGAACCACATCTTGTGTTGGTATTGGTTCTCAACACAAGATGTGGTTCAAATGAGAATCAAGTCCTAACGTGAGAACTGTGAGAATCGCATCATGTGTTGGTGTGTATATATATATATATATATATATAATCTCGTTTAGTTGTTAATTATCCAGTTCGTTTGGATATGCGACTTTTATCTCGTATATAATTTCGTGAGCTGTGGGGTGAAAAAAAATATTTTGATGGGACAATGTGTAAGAGAAAGTGCATGTATATATTGAGGTGTAAAATTGTCCCAAGAGAAATTGTCTTTAGTTTTATTATGGAGAAAATATTTATTTACACCATGTTCTGAAGATCGAATAAGTTTTTCACGCTGTTGGATTACAAGATAACTTTTTCACCTCAGAAAGTGTGAAATGAATTATGCGACAATTGTGCGAAAGACATTGTGCTAAAATTAAGAATGCGAAGTCACCCGCATAACCTTCACGCTTTCTAAGTTGAACATTCGAAAGTTAAGCGACTAAATTCCGACAATAATGCAACTGATATATGCTATAGTTATGCGAAACGTTGGCATAACCTTCGCATATTTTAGGATGAAAAAAGTTATATTGTTAACAACTTAATTATATTTTCAGGTTATGGGCTGTAGGCAAATAAATTTTGAGCCAATAAAAGGCGACAAGTGTCAAATTCCATGTCAAAATCAATTTAATAATTTTCTATTTTATTTGGGAAATTAATCAAATTTTGATTCCTAAATTAAATAGTTCATTAATTGATTATTTAATATATATTATTAGTTAATTAAAGAATGGCACATGTATATTTTGAAAGTCAATTAAAGAATGCCACATGTCATTTTCTTGGAGAGTAAAATAAATAATTATTTCTTTTAATAATTATTAAAGAGATAAATAAGTGGAAATTCATGGACCAATCAAATTGAAGTCTTCTTTTCCAAAGACTATCTCTCCCAATTATCTCTTTAAATAATTATTAATTAAGAGATAAATATTGAAAATTATGGACCAATCAAATTGAAGTCTTCTTTTTCAAGATTCTCTCTCCCAACACCTATAAATAGGGCTCTCCCTAAGGTGAAAAAAACAGAATTTATGTTCAAGTCCACAATTCATATTCAAGTTTTCAAGTTCAAGAGCTCTAGGGAATTCTCTCAACGAGATTCAAGTGTTCTTGACGATTCAAAGGCGTTCTTGAAGATCCGAAGGGAGATTCAAGCGCGTTCAAGCCCAAGACTGACGTTCAATCCGGAATCAAACTGTCAAGCCTCCGAATTGCGTTATTAAAGTCAAAGTGTTTTGAAGATTCAAAAGGCCTTCTTGAAGATTCGAAGGAAGATTCAAGTGCGTTCAAGCTCAAAACTAACGTTCAATCCAGAATCAAGCTGCCAAGCATCCGAATTACGTTATTCAAATCAAGACCGGCGTAGAGAAGATCAAAATCAACTTTGCGGCGAAGACCAAAGACATGTGTTCTTCACGTTCTTGGGAAATCACGACGTTCGATTCGAGATCAAGCTATCAAGCCCTCGAAGAAACGTTATTTAAATCCATATTCAAGACCGGCGGAGATCAAACTGAAGATTCGTCTCCAAAAGTCTCAAATCCATTTGAAGATCGTTCTTGAAGAAATTAATCAGAAGAATAATAGATATTTGTAATCCACTATATTTCTTTTGATCTGTTGAAAATCATTTGTACAAAGTTTTCGTGTTTGTTAATTCAATAATACAAAATTTTACGTTACAGGTATAAAAGAAATTGTCCGTTTTGGTGTATCCATCATTTTATTATCACTGCATATACTATTTGTATCATCCTACCAATACCATATAAAAGTTTATTAGTTTTTTTACGTCTAACATGACTGGATGATTGTAACATGCATAAAGATTTATGTTACTAAATCCTTTACAATTACAAAGAAATAAATTAGTGGCCGTACATTGGGAATCAGGTGGTGCATTGCCAAACTCTTGACCTAATTTTCCATCTGATATTTATTCGAAAAGTCAACGCCGTTGCTGTAATGCCTTCGGCATGATATTTAGTACGAATGGACATCATGCCAACGTAAGGATGTCGGAATATTTAAATTAGGAAATATTTACGAGCATTTTTTTTCGTTGGATACTTGGATTACATTAGGTTGTTTTGAATTATTAATAAAAAATCTGGTGAGGACTTTAGGCACAAATTTTCCTTTTACATTAGTTTTTTTGTGTAATATTTTAAGAAAGTAAAATTCTAGATTTATACAACAATTAGTGTTGTTAAATTAAACGAGCCTGGCTTGGCTCGGCTTGTTTATCGAACGAAACGAGCTCAAGCTCATTTAAAGCTAATTTTGTTAACGAGTCGAGTCGGCTCAGCTCAGCTCGATAAAGCTCGAAAAGAAAATTTTTATATAATTTTTTATAGATCGGCTCGATAAAGCTTGAGATCGGCTCGAATTCAACTCGTTATAAGTGTTAAACGAGCCAAGCTCGAGCTCGATTTCAGGCTCGCTTATTTAACGAGCTCGACTCGTTAAGGGCTCGAGCTCGGCTCATCAACTCGTTTACAACCCTAGCAACAATTAGACTCGAATTGTCCTTTATAGTTTATACAGATTATACACTTTTTGTAAAGTACGTTGTCTAAGTTTGGCTAATGCCATTTGCGGTGACAACAAAGTTTTACCTAAGACGTCTAAAAAAATCAACTATGTTCAAAAAATTGAAATTAGTATTACTTCCCGCACATTAGAAGCATTATTAATTCCTTTCTCATAAGTTAGGATACGTATAAGGTATTGTTTGTGAGAATTAAAATCATTGGATCTAAAATTAGATGTCACATATATATTTGAAAGCTGATAATTAGTTGGTTAATTATATGCTATAAATAATAAAATTATATGATGTTAAAAGTATATTTGATGATTAGTACTGTCTTCTGACGAGCTTTTTTTTTAATTTTTTTTAATAATTTGTTTTAAATTAGTTCTCTTGAATTTCATTTCTAGTCTGCCCCAACTTACCTGGGACAAAAAAAACGTTGTTGTTGTTGTTTAATAATTTGTTTTAAATGATTTTATTCATGAATCAATACAATTAGAGAGCGTATTTTAATTATCAATTCACCATAAATAATTAACAAATAAAAAGAATAGAAAAATAAAGATGGGTCCGTTGTGGTAAATTGACTAGGATAAACTAATAATTCTAATACGTACAGTTCCATGTACGTGTCACAGCTTTTGGTATTTAATTAATTATTTATTTATTTGGACCATTTCAAAAACAGCGCATGCAATTATTTATTTTACCATTGGCTGTGCAATCCCATTATGGTCTCTAAGGTCTAATCACTAATTATTATCGCTAATGACAAATAGTAATCCATCCACGTCATCAAATTTTTCAATGAAAAATGCTACAATCCCATTACGGAACCATTCCGTTAGGATTTGTAACCGTTAGATGCACATGATAACTAATATAAATGTGCATCTAACGAGTAGAAATCACAACAAAATGGTTCAGTAACAGAACTGTAGTCTTACTCTATTTCAATATATGAATGATTGTATAAATTTTTTTTTTTTTTATCATTTTACAATTCTTTATAATCAAATTATTTATTAATTTATGATCCAGAAAGAAAAATAGAACATTGATTCAAGACTCCACGCGTGATTTGATTAAATTCCTCAGTACCATCTCAAACAAAATCCTCAAATGGCAATATCTTCCTTTTTCGAATTTAATATTAAAATAAACAGATAAATATAAAAAAAAAAGAAAAAAAAATATTGACCAATCAGCGTCGCCATAAAGAATTCAGTTGTCCGAGTTCATAAAAATTAAAATTCCATACAAATCCCCTCATTGGATTTTCATCTTGGATTTGTAATTGTGGTCAACGTTTTTGACATTGACATTTTTTTGTCCAAAAAATTGTCTTTGCACTCTCATTTTATAAGCCCTATCTGGAAACAAACCTTTCTTGCACCATAATCAACTCCATCTTTATAAGAGGCTAAGAAAAGCACAATTTGAACTGTAAGAAAAAGACAGACACAAACAAAAGAAAGGAAAAACAAAAAAAAAAAAATAAGTGTAAGAGTAACATAAGAACCAACCCCAATTACCTGAAAACCAGAATCAAGAAGAAGAAAGAAGGACCAACAATTAAAAGAGATGAAGCTTGTTTGGTCTCCAGAGACGGCCACAAAAGCTTTTATCGACACCGTTAAATCGGTAAGCATTCAAAAGTCATCGTTTATTCGAAATCCTGAACTCATACATTTGTAACAAAAAATTTGCTTGCTCTTACATGGCAGTGCAAACTTTACAAGGAATCAGGAGTAGCCGAGCTCATCTCAGCCATGGCCGCCGGGTGGAATGCTCAGTTGATCGTCGAGACATGGTCCCGAGGCGGGCCCATCGCCACCAGCATCGGGCTCGCGGTTGCTGCCGCCCACTCGGGTGGCAGGCACGTCTGCATAGTCCCCGACGAGGCATCCAAATCGGAATACGTAGAGTCCATGAGATGGCATGGCCAGCCAGCCTGCGACATTGTGGTGGGCCTCACAGAGAGGGCTGTGGAGGAATTTGAAGGGGTTGACTTCCTGGTAGCAAACTGCGCACGGGATGACCTCCCGGGAATGCTGAGAGCGGCTAAGTTGGGGGAGAGGGGGGCCGTGATCGTGTGCAAGAACGCCAGCTTGCGGGCCACCTCGGATTCCAAGTGGTGGGGGGTGATTGGTGGGGAGTCGAGGAGGATTGTGAGGTCGGTTTTCTTGCCGGTCGGGAAAGGTTTAGTTATCTCGCATGTTGGGGCCACGGGTCGTGGAGGCAGCAGTGGTTCGGGTGAGGGGAAGGGAAAGAGAAGGTGGATCAAACATGTTGACCGGAGGTCGGGGGAGGAGTTTGTATTCAGGAAATGAATGAGATGTAGGATCAATGTTCTTATTTATTTATTTATTTTAATTTTTTCTTTTTGGTGGGGGGTTTCCTTTTTGGTTTCTGATGTATTTATCATAGTTTTGGAAGGGCAGGAGGTGGATATAGACATATAGTTTAAACTAAGAAAAACTGCAATATTCAAAAGTTGAATCTTGAAAATGATGAATTTGGAGAAGATGATGAATGAAAATGAAGTTGACATAGGATAATTTCTTTGAGGTACAATAAGTTAGAAGGGAGAGACAAACCTGTATTCATGTCATTGAGATCGTTCTCTCCGTTCTCTGCAACATTTTAGACAAACTGAGGATTAAAATTGTCCAACATAAATATTTTGTTTAATCTTCCCATCTTATTTTTTTGGATAAACATAATAGTTAATACACCCATGGTAGTCTTCTTGCACAACCATAACCGAGGCACGAACGCTTACAGGCCGTTACAAGTGCAATGACTCAGAGCTACAAGCACCTGAATTCAATAATGCAAAAGGAAGAAACAACCATCATGTGCAGCAGAAATAAGACAACTAGGATTTGCTAGGTGAGAATAGCTAGTGCACTCCGGAATCCAAATAAAGAATAATATTGTTGGAAACATATGTTCTATTTCTATAAAAGAAGAAGGCCCAAATCTTCAGAGACCTACCAAAATGTAGTCTCTGGCCACATAAATATCGGCTCCGGTCTAATAAGTTGGATATCGTATGCTTCCAACAAATGATAAAATGGTTCTTCTTTCTGAAGCGGCAACTCATCGCTGGATGTAAGTGCTGGCAATGGTAGTTTGATTCACTCTGGGAAGAACTGTTGCATGCAACTGTAGCTGTAATCATATAGCTCAACCTTGGAAAAGCAAATCGTACTACAGCCGGTGATATTATATGCCCAAGCATCAGTCCCAGCTGTCTCGGCTTCTTCTTTGTGCTTTCTTTTGTGACAGGGCTTTTTTCTTATCCAGCTGTTTCTGCTCCCCAGCAGCAGACCTTTGGTAGCGAAAGGAAAGCGGTTAATACTGTGCTTTAATCCACCTTACTGAGTATGCAAGAGATTTTAGTGGAGGTTAGAAAGCTGCATTTTACCTGAGTTCTTACAATTTGGCAATTTTTTCTACGTCTATGACATTCATCATATTTTCATGCATTATTAGTGATATATTGAGATATTTAGCCGTGTTTATCGTGGGATTGTGCACCATTTTGTTTTATTTAGTAATATCAGGTACATTTGTCGATGGTTTTGCAGGAAATATGCCCGGAATAGCTTTGAAAATGGAATCGAGACGAAAAACGGCGAAAACGAGGTGCAGATGAAGACACACGACTCGTGTGGCAGGGAAAAAACAAGAATTTTGCTACGGCTTTTTCACAAGACTCGTACTGCACGTGACACTGTTGAAAAAAGGAACAAGCAAGGTCATGAAGCTTAAACAACAAGAAAATCGATTTTTTACTGCAATACCTTTCTCTGCTCATACAATGCATAGCTTTTATAAGAAAGCATGGAATTCTCTAGAACCCTAGGCTACCAAAATCAGATATTTTTTGATCCTTATCCAAACTCCTAGGATGGTGAGTTGTTATCCAATCATTGGCTGACATCATGCATGCATCATGCATGACATGAAGGGAATCTTTTCCTTGCTCATTGTACCTGCTTGTCCTTGTGCATGGTGGTGCACCATTGTGCATGGCCTCCTTATCATGTGCTGATTTATTTGTTTGAATACTTCCAACACTCTTCCTCAATTCGATTGCTCTCTTAGAAACCACTTTTAATTTATTTCTGAGGAGCAAGAAGAATTGCCCTGTAAGAGGCTTAGTGAAACAGTCTGAAACTTGATCAACACCTGGCACATGTTGGACTGCAAGCTGCTTGCTAATGACTTTTCTCTAACAAAGTGTAAATCAAGTTCTATGTGTTTGGTTCTTGAATGTGAAACTGGATTTGCTGCAAGAGAAACAGCTCCTTAGTTATCCACCCAAATGACTGGAACTCTCATGGATTTGAATCTTAATTCTTCAAGCAAAGACTGAATCCAAGTCACTTCACAAGCTGCATTGGCAAGACTTCTATATTCTGTCTCTGTGCTTGATCTTGAAACAGTAGGCTGTTTTTTTGAACTCATGAAATAAGATTATTCCCAAGGAAAACACAATAACCACTCACAGATTTCCTATCATCTAAGTCACTTGCCCAATCAGCATCTGCAAAGGCATTTATGTGAAGTTGGCTGTCTTTGGTGAAGTGCAGACCATAATCCTTTGTCCCTGATAGATATCTTAGAATTCTCTTGGCTGCTTTCCAATGCATATTTAAAGGATTCTGCATGAACTGGCTAATCTTGTTAACTGCATAACAAATATCAATATCAGGTCTTGTTATAGTGGCATATTGAAGAGCACCTACAATACTCCTGTACAACTTTCCATTTTCAAAGGGTTGTCCTTTGTGTTTGGACAATTGAGGGTCTGCCACCATTGGATTGCTGAGGCCCTTGCTTCTGACATTTTGACCCTTTTCAGGATCTCCTCAATGTATGATTCTTGACTGAGGAACAACCCTTCTGTGGTTTGATCAACCTGAATTCCAAGAAAGAAATTCAAGTCTCCAAGGTCCTTTAAAGAGAAATGAGTGTGCAACTTATTGATAATGCTTTGAATTTCTGTGATGTTGGAGCCTGTTATAAGGATGTCATCCACATATGTGAGAATAAAAATAGTAGAGGTATGATCATGCTTGAAATAGAGAGAAGGATCTGCTCTAGAAGTACAGAAACCAAGCTGATTTAAAGTGGTGCCAAGTTTTGAAGACTAAGCTCTTGAGGCTTGTTTCAGCCATAGAGAGATTTATTAAGCTTACATACCAGTCCTCTCCCTTGATCAAAACCAGGAGCAAAACCAGGAGGAGGTTGTTCCATATAGAGATCACTGTCAATATCACCATTGAGAAAGGCATTATCCACATCAAGTTGTCTGATATGCCAATTAAGAGAAAGAGCAATACTGATGATGATTCTAATTGTAGTAGGTTTCACTACTGGACTAAATGTGTCTGTGTAGTCAAATCCAGCTATTTGAGTGTAGCCCTTGGCAACCAAACGAGCCTTATGCTTGGCCACAGAACCATCAGCATGCCTTTTGAGTTTACAGACCCATCTACAACCAATAACAGATTGGTGAGGAGGTAAGGGAGTGAGAGTCCATGTCTTGTTCTTCAGTAATGCATCATACTCTCTTATCATAGCTTGTTTCCACATAGGATCAGCTAAAGCTTGGTCATGATGAACTGGTGAAGTTTGAGAAAGAAGCACCTTAGGTTTGTATATGCCAGCTTTTGCTCTTGTGACCATAGGATGTGATGGTGCTGTCTGAGGAGGAGCAGCATCTTTTAGAGGAGACCTGTCAACAGAAGAAGCACTAGAAGCACTAGAACTAACGGCGACAATAGTTCTTCTTTATTTTTTCTTTTTCTTCTTCATTGAACTCATGGATTTATTTATTTTGAGTATTGAGAATATGTTTAGTAGCTAAACTTTTTTGAGATTCTAGGATTTGTGAGTACTCGGATTATTTTGTGAAGTGATTTTATTTATTCATTTCGGTCTATCATTCGTTTATTGATTTCTTGTGTTTATATTAATTATGTAAATTATAGGGCCCGTATTTGTGCATATTTGTGATTGACTTGAGACCGAAAGGAGATAGTTGATTGCTAGAATTGAGAAATTTATAACGTAAGAGACTAAACAGACCTAGAGGTTGATAGAATCTTGCGAAGGAACTAGAATCTTAGGAACTTATGGGAGTTAGTTATTCATCTTGAGACCGAGAGGAGATAGATAACAACTCATATCTACGATTTAACTTGTTCGAGAGAAAGGTGTAAATTAGCGATTATCCCTACGATTGATAGAATTAAATAAGGTTTGAATGAATAAGAAATCTTTGCTAGGATCATCCCGAGGAAAACTTCGCCTAGATATTTTCTCAATCTTGATTTATTTACAATAAGTCTTCATTAGTTGTTAGCTCTAGTTTATCGTTTTTCCATTAGTTTAGAATAAAAGTTCCAATCAAATTTGCGTTAGTTTAAATAATATTTCATCGTCTACATTTTGGTATTTAATTATTTTAACAACAATCTCTGTGAGATACGACCTTGCTTGCCGCTTACTATAGTTACACCGTACACTTGCGGGTAGTGAAAATATTTTGTGAACAGTCTCTGCTGAAGGAGGTGGCGGGACTTATGAGGCAGCACCAATAATTTACACCACCACGTATGATCTAGTTGGCATAGCTATAATGAGGTAAAAGGGCCATTGCTCTAGCCATGGAGAAACTCAGGCAGGCGCGGTCTTTGAGTTTCTTTACATATAAATACATTTCTTGTTAAAGTAAGTACATACCTGTATTTTTGCCAAAGCATCTTCAGTGTTACCCCTATAACAATGCCATATAAACAACTGCTACAGGAACAACAGAATAGGAAAAAGTAAAAGGTTGCATTTGGATGGAAGGGTTTGGAATTTCAGGAGAGGATTGGGAAGAATAATTATAATTCCGTGAATAATAGATTTTACATCCACCCAATGACTACTAAAATAGTTCAAAATGGGTTAAAATCCAATGCATTCAAACACACTCAATAAATTTGTAATGGCATACTTGAAAAAAATTCGATATACATTTCCAAGCACATCCTCACACCCAAATGGAGCCTAAGGAGTAAAGTTAACAAGAAAGCCTTACTTCTGAGTTCTTGTCTTTGTTGAAGAAATCACAAGCTCTCCATCCCTATTGATCCGATTCTACTCCTGTCAAAGAAGAAAAAATTTGAGAAAAGAAAGATCAAATATCTCTCTATAAGAATTATTTTGCCAAGCTCAGTTTCGAACCGTCCAACGTCCATACTAAAGCAAATAGATACAATCTGTTCACATTTACTTAGCATAACCAAATACTTTTATCTAATATATTTATTATCAACACCTAAAAAATGAAGGAAGATCATATCTATACTTTCTATGTTTTTTTATTTATTTAGTTCTTCACTGTAAGGAGACTGCAGTCACTAATTTCTCAAAGTTCTGTGAATGAAAGAAAAAAGCAGACAACATTCATTCATGTAACAGTTGGTAGCAAATCAAGAAAACATAAAATATCCACATAGAGAGACGAAGCATAAGAAAACAACTCACCATTTGCATTATCTTCTCCCTCACCCTTTCACTCAACCAACGTGCATTTTTAACATTAAACCGCATGTCAACCTTGGTGTTTACTGCAGATACAAAAATCTAATTAGTGCTTTAAACACCAAAAAGGATGGCAACTGGAACAATTATCAATTAAAGATGAAATGAGAACCCCAAACAAATGCTCACCAGTCCTAGCATAGCTTACAGTTACATGATCTGCACACGGATATAGAAGCTGAAGAATGTCCACCAGGCCATCTGTACAAGGTAAATCCAGAAACAAATGCTTGTTGATGATTGTTCCAAACCAAAAACATGAGCATGTTTGTATACTTCTCTGTCAGTAGCCACCAGGCAACGAAAGGGCTGATAACACGACATTCATAAACAATTGCAGATGAGATGAAATATTATCTTACAGGCAACTTCAAACACCTAGAGCTAATAAAAGTGCATAGCTTTAAATAGTTAACTACCGGATGAGACTTCCGAAACATGGTTATTATACGGAATTAGTGAACGAAGCTGTGAAAAAATCCTTGACAAGGAAGATGGAGTTTATATCAACCTTGTTTACGCATTAAATTTAGCAACCTCCATTAGACTCCTTCACTACCACATCAGCTAACAACGCTGAATCCACCATCACTTGTTTCATCAATCACCGCAGTCCAACCAAGATGGCTTTTTTCAAAACCCTTTTGCAACCATTCAACTAAATGAAATTCATAAACAATACAATCATCACCACAATCAATTACCAAAAAAAGGGGCATACTGTTCGATTTCACACAGATGAAGAGACTGCTACACCGTACCTAGCTTTATTTGAGGGATGGGCACCGCGCCACCTCCAGCAGCTTTATACCGCTCCTCGGCCTCGTGCAAAAGCCGCTGGACCTCTGCCAGCCGCGCCGGAGGCTTCTTCTCTTCGGCGCCAGACTTCGTTGAGGAGCACCTTACAGCATAAAATCCGGCAGGGGCTCGTAAGCAAAGCCTTTTATAGACAGTAACCGGCCAAATCGGGCGAAAAGAAGCCTGTGGAAGAAGCCTGGGATGGAAAATTGATCGCGCAGCCATAACCGCATTGGCTGTGGCTCAGATTGCCGCCATTACTGTAAATTATCGAGCTCTGCTGTAGTGCTGTGTCAAGTATTCAAGTTTCTGTTTTTTGCTTGTAGTGCTACAGATTGTGCAACGGCGTCACTGTATCATTACAGAAATGCGGGTTTAAAAGTTGTCAGATAATAGACGCCATAAAACCAGAAGCAGTGTTCGTAAGGCGCCGCTAGACCAGCACCTATAGCCTAGAATTGGGTTTATAAAACAATATTAAATACCTTATTTTTTATTATTTTAACTATCTACAAAATAATAATTAATATATTTTAAAGAAAACAATATAGATAGTATTTAAAAAAAACTGAAAAATTGTCGTCCAACCCGCCTAGAAGCGCCTAGGTCCGCCTATACTCGCCTGGCCACCGAACCCGCCTCAGAGCGCATAGACCGCCTGACCGCCTGACCGATTTTTTATACCGATTTGTGCAAATTGGAGTCGCCCAGAAACCGCCAAGCGTCTAGGTGGCCGCCTAGGCGAATTTTTAGAACAGTGCATAAAACACATATGTATAAGATCGCGAAAGTTACATCTCATATCATGTTTAAGGAAAATGCTACATTCCGGTTACGGAATCATTCCGTCGGAATCTGTAACCGTTAGATCATCATGTAACCGTCATGGATAATTGATCTTACGGTTATAAACTCCGACAGAATCGTTCCGTTTAGAACCGTAGAATCTCCCATGTTTAAATAAATAGAGTATATTTTTAAGAATAAAAATTACTTTCCAAAGCCCTCTTTTATTATTTTCTTGTACATTTTCAATTTTTGAAAAGACATTAGTATATATCTATATCTATAAATAAATAAATAAATAAAAGATAAAACAACATGTTAATGGTTATACGGACTTATATAATTCCTCAGACAACATTCCATATATCTTAATTGATCTCTCAAAAAGTATCACACCAGTGAAACCCAGTTATTTCAGATATGCTTAAATATTAACCCAAGTTTATTACAACATTTTCATAGCATTCACAACCACAGTCATTTGCGAGTCAGAAAGCTTGTGACTATACAATACACCAGCAGAAGAGAACTTTGCTGGCAAACTCGTATACATTAGCTGCCAACAATATTAAAACACGAGAAATGCTTGCGACGTAAAGAATTTGATATATTGTGACATAAGTGAGGTCGGAAAGTAGTAGTCATTACTTGTATTAATGATTCCATGATTCTGATAATCACGAAAGCAGCAACAATACGCACATGCTTGTGTGCACAAACCCAACTGTCCCTGCTTTTGATTCCATTATACTGTTCATCACAAAATCAGCAACAATATGAAGGTACTGGTGACCGACCGACATTCAACACAAAATCTGGCTAAATCATCACAAAGGGTGACCATACTGGCCTTGTATTGTATGATAACTGAACACAGAATACCCTGAGAAATACCCTCAGCTTCATAATACAGATTTTAGCATCAGTCGTCAGAAATGCAGATACATTCCACTCGAATAAGTGTCTGAGTCCAGATCAGAAGACTTGGAAAATTTTCTCCCAAAAGTTTTAACGTCTATTATAGGCCTGTTTACTTGGACAAAATGCTCTTGCAGAATGATGTGGCGCGGCTGCCATGCTTCCAATATCTGGTCTCGAGCTTCCTTGATTGCTTGAACTATAAGTTGAAGGAAGAGCCCATCCATCTCTGCCAAGCCTGTTACTGCTTCCAAACCCTGAAATTTTTTTTGTACAGAATTGATGTGTCAGCGTGCAAGTGGTTTGAGTCCAGATATCAAGAGTCTAGTTCCTTGCTTGCAAAATGACTCCATTCACAGTTTTAACTACAGGGGTGGCCAAAAGAAACCGGTTTTTCCCACTTGACCAATGTGGCCATGCCACCGACAAAGGTTGTTCAGATCAGTTCTCTTCATTTTTTATACCATTCCCAGTACAGAACCATTAAAACCAATGTTGGTATCAGTTATATAATTTCATCCCGAAAGCGAACCGTTTGTCTCGGTTTAATTGCATGGATACAATATATTGAGCATACATAACAATACTATAGTTTATATGTTACACAAAAGGACTGAAGGACAGAAAACCTTAATTGCCAGAAGCCGAAGGCTAAAATAGAAGGCCTACAAGCCCAATAAACCAAAAGGTCCAAAATTATAACCCCAACTTTTATTACACTCAAGTGTTGATTTTTTTTTTTTTTTTAAATGTTTGAGCTGAAAACTAATGCAATACATCGTTTAACTTGTAGTTTGCATGGTTTTTTTATGTTTGAGCTGAAAATTAATCCAATTCCCATCTTTTAACTTGTAGTTTGCAATTTGCATAATAATATCCACTGTCCATCGGTGAAAAGTTAAAATAGAAAAAAAATTTAAATATTTATGTACCAAATTGTCTTTGTCCCAGTTCCGGACGAGTACAAGTCTATCAGGGGAAGTGACCAATCCCATACTAGGTATTAGGTAATACAATCTGATAGGAACCCGAAGAGGCAAAATCCTGGAGAGTGCCCAATCTATCATCAAGATTCAAGAGGAATCCAAATTTTAAGTGACAATTAAAAACACTACCGCTTAATTTAGCAAATTTAATCCATCCAAATTACAAATACACCAAGGCTGCAAACTGTTAGAAGGCTATTCATAACATGAAAAATATTACTTTTTCTTAATTGATAATTACTCCTCTGGTATAGTTTTCCATAATCAATACAGAAACTATATTTATATCATCAGATGAAGCAAACAAGCTTCTCACACACAATATCTTGGGTAAGAATATGGAAAAGCCAATCAAGCAGTCAAAATATCTGATTAATCGCAGGTCATCTAAGCAATGCAGCCAGAATTATCAATGGATTTCAATTTCAATTGCCTAAAAAAAGTGCAAGCAAATTAAATGATCAACATACCTGTACCATGTTGATTACTGAATCTTTCACCAAGCCCAGGAAGATATCTCCTGGCATTTCCCTTCCATGCTTCCTCAAAACCGCCAAGTTCATCTAAGCAACATAGACATATAAGTATTCATCACATTGAGAACCAACTAGTATAAGGCCATAAACATCACATAAAACTATCAGGATACCTTCATTAAGATTATGCAGAGTCTGCATCGTGTCAACATGCCCATCTGAGTTCAACTTACGAATTAAGGAATGACCCTAGAACATGATTACATTCACGTTAGACATTCAAGATGCCAGTCAAGATTGATGTTCCTGATAGGACGATATAGAATAATACCTTGTCATGGATACCCCTCGAGACCCTATGAGTTGCTTGGCGAGTAGACGAATCAGATTCTTTGCATTCTTCAAATGTTAACTAGATTGTAAAAGCAATATAAGTGTGTCACACAACCATCCAAGCACAGAACCTGTACATGAAAATGAACTAATTGAAAAAATGAAATTGCACTTACTCCATCACTCCCTGATCTCCTTGTTCTAGAAGAAGTGTAGTACGCACCATTTGCACCACCATAAGAAACAGTGGTACTTTGATAAGAGAAGCTATGATTTTGAGGCTGTGACCGTGCACTTTGCATCTGGTAGATCTCATTTTGGCGAGCTATATGCTTGCTCTTTTTCTCTACACAAACAAAGTGGTATACTTTAAGCCCGGTCAATGGAAACAGTATAATCTAACAAATGACCTACATATGATATTTCTGTATGCATAAAATAAACGACACAAACCAGTTCCTTCATCATCAGGGTTCTCCATAAAAGACTCTTTACCAGATCTTCCATGTTTCCTAGGATTCTCCTTTTTATCCTTTCCACTTTCTTTTTCATCAACCTCATCATCAGAATTCAGCTCCTCAATCACTGGTCCCCTAGATGTATGTGGCTGGGTAGGCTGATGTTCAAGATATCCATAAGAAAGTGGATTCATAAATGGACCTCCATTAGACCCAAAGAAGCTTGACTCAAACATGCTTCCAAAGGGACGCGTGAAAAACGGGTCATCGAATGGATCCCTTCCCCCAAAAAAGCTAGAGATTAGACTTCTTTGGCCTCCAAAATTACCAAAAGGATCACCAAAACCAAAGAATGGATCTCTGCCCCCCTGCATTTGGGATGTGCAGCTCCCTGGATAATCAAATGCAAGTAAAGAAAGAGAATCAGCCCGTGCTCAAATCCCTTTTTAAATCCAACCAGAAAAAGGTTTGCTCCATAAAATTCGAAACAGAAAATCCCGTAGTAACTCTACTCTTTCTGCTTTCTCAACAAAAGTTCCACAATCATACATGTCGGATACGAAATCATACTGCTGCGTGAATACACATATATTGACAACATTCACAGAAATTAAACTTGCAGGGCAAACAATCTAATCTTAGACATAAAAGTCTGAAGAGTTTTGCAGAGCAACAACCACCTATTTAATAAATCTTTCGCAATGGACTTAAGAGTTCAGACAAGATTCCTTCAATCAAGTAATATAGTTCCACAGCCCCACACAACTCAACTGGAATACATATGACAATGGTTCCTATGCATCCAAACCTACACAGTTACCTTTACCTCAAGAATATAACAAAAGATGTGCATACAACCGTGTGCGTTCCTACAAAGACGGGTTATCATGATAGGTACAAATTTTCCTCCGGGTCTATCCAAATTACGGCCAAGATCTCACACCCGTTCACAAAAAATACAGCCGCCCCTTTGACAAACAGATGATCGTTTATAAACATTTCATTAATCAATGATTCTTGGTACACCCGTCATAGAAGAACAACGAGAAACAGCTGAATCAAAATTCTTAGCGCCAAGCCGACCCAACTTAAAGGTAAAATGCTAAAAGTTACAAGCAAAATGAAAAGATGAATCCCGATGAACCGCTAAACTAGAAATGGCAGCTCAGACATGGCTACTAGCTTTTGTAACTACAATGATTTCTACAAAGAGGATTCACTGAAACACAACTGTCCCTACTTGAGCTGCACAACCGACGCATGATTTATTGCTAGGAACGTCCACATAAAACCCCTACCAACAGTAAACTCAATATCTCCCAATTACCCTAAAACGCTATCTACTAGTAAAATGAAGAAACCAAAACGAATTATCAATAGCCAAGCAACAAGACTAATACAGCTAAAAGAGGGGGAAGTTTAACATCCATTAAAGCTCGAGCACAGATACTTACAAACACATATATACAATCAAACGTTCAGTGTGTGCGCGGAACTTACGAGATGAAAAAAATTAGGAAAGTCTGGATTTCTCACGAGATGGAGTGAAGAATGAAGGAGAATATGAGCTCTGATCACACAATCTTCAAGCTTTGAGAATGGACAAGGGAAAACGTGGAGACGGCGAAGGGTTTGGAAGGTTCTGGAAACGGGCCACTGAGGTTCACCAAAAATTTTGGGCCGACTCTATATGGACTTGCAATCTCAAATAACTGTACTTGTACATGGGCTTAGTTTCAGACTTTCAGGTAGATTATGATATTTTTTTTTTTTTCAAAGGTAGATTATGATATGAATAAGGTAAATTTGATACTATAATTTTTTGACATAATAAATGACACCAGCACAATCCTCGTATATTACACGGGTGTTTGTTAAAAAAAATTATCTTAAATTTTAAAATTAATGAGAACAAATATTTAAATTTTATTTTAAATTATTTTATTAATTGATAAATAATTTTATTCTTTTAATTATTATTAAAAAAATATTTTGTTATAAAGATAAATATAATTTAGTTTTGTACATACAATATGGATGTTAAATCGAAGCTCGCCAATAGATGGTTAATTTGATATATTATATATATAAAACTGATAAAAAATACAAAAGTATTTAACTTTTGAAATATATTTACAAAAATGATATTAAAATGCAATTAATATATGTAACATGACCATAAATAATCAACATATTTATAGATAATCCGAACCTAATTATTTTTTGTTTGGAAGTAAATTAAAATCCACCCAAGCCTAACGAAGCATATAATTTTGTCATATAAGATCTCAAAGCATGAGAGTCTGCCACTTAGGCTCAGCACGTTCTGAATTAATATATAGCCGGATAAGTGATAATATCTAAATGTATAAATTGTTGATTTTAAAATTGAAGTAATGCATAAGAGTAAAACCATATGATCTTG
>CACSLK010012531.1:1423658-1434349 GCA_902706635.1 Striga hermonthica
AAAAAAAAAAAAATGACCATCATATAGAGAATGTTAAACGTCTTACTTTATTTGACTAATTATTGTTAAGTGCAAAAGACAATAAAAAAAAACTATCGGATGAAAAAGAGTTGCAGGCACCCTTTCCTTTGAATATATGCCTTTTTCTTTACCCATAAAGAATAATGATTTTTAATGTATGGAACATTCATAATTTCATTAAAATATGTATAAAACTAGGTGTCCAAGATATGTAATAATTAAATTTAGTGAGATGATTTTTTTAACTCAAAATCTTTTCTGATGTGTTTGAACAATCATTGACAAATATATAAATTTTAATCTTAGCCCGTGCATCGCACGGGTGGATTACTAGTTCTTAATTAATTTATGTATCGATTTAAGAGGTTTTGTAATTTTAGAACTTTTGTCAACTTGAATCATAAATGCCTTTTGTTAAAAACATTTTCTTATACGTTATTTTTTATAAATAAAATATTAAATTAATCAATTTTTGACGATTTTTGATTTCGCATCCACATCCCGTATATAGAAAACTAAATCTACCTTTATAAATAATAATTAAAATATGATCAATTACAATGGGGAAATAATAACTTTTATTTTAATTAAATCAATTTATCTATTGTGATATGACTTGAGAAAAGAAAACTATTTTCAATATAAGGCAAATGAGTCTTATAAGTGATGAGTTACTTTATAAAACATTTTTTTTTTTTAAATTTTCAAATTTAATACACATGTAACATAAGCCAATCTTGTGGAAAACTGAAAAATTAAAGCCACCAAACTACTACACTTGAAACTTCATCTTCTCTCAATAACCATTGACAAAATGCTTCTTGTTTTCATAAATAATGCAACCCCAAACTAAATCTGCAGAAGCAATAACATTTTATGGCAAGAAAAATGTCGATCTTTCTATTCCTTGAAATCGTCCTTGTCATCAATCGGAATCGGCTGGTTCCTCCAATACACTGCTAGGGCACTTCCACCCAGCTGTAGAAAACACGAGTCGTAAGTTACAAAAGGAAAACTCACCACTAAATATTTTGTATTGGTAATTTAAAATCTATCAGCAAAAAGTTTGCTTGTTTGTTTGGTTTTATTCTTTCAGGGAGGTAACTGAACTTCATCTCATAGCGTTTTTATCCTATGTATGTGCATAATCGTATGGAGCTAAAGGACATACCGCCATGCAGACAACGCTCACGGCAGAAGGTACAGCCACAAGTGGATTTGTGAAGTGCTTCTGGGCTAGCAGAAATCCAAGTGCAGAACTCTGAATAAAAACATAAAGAGGAGCTTTAGTGGACATTTAACTGATAATATATATAAAGATATAAGCTTCTGTAAGAGCTCCTATGTGCAAATAACAAGTTGAAGATGACTTCCACTCCAAGCAAACATTCTTTTTCTGCAAAAATAATCAAAATCTAAAATCGACTTTGAAAAGACATGACCTGACTAGCGACAATTACATATCAGAAGAATCAGATATCATACAAACGAGCCTCCAAATCCAAGAATGTTACAACTTAGATATCTCAAAGACACTCGAACTACATACCTGCATTCCACATTCAATAGATATGGTCCTGGAAGTTGATTCGCCAAATGATAATTTTGATATCCAATAACCAAGAAAAAAGGCTGCAGCGTGTAATAAGGCCACTGGGAGTAATAATTGTGCACCCTGAGTTTTCAGCACTTCTGAAACTTGCCCAATCTGATGAAACAAAAAAGTATTTTATGTAAAAGCACAGAAAGAAAACAAGGAAAAAGAGAAAGAATGGAGCAGGATGGTAGGTTGTTATCGAGAATGATAAAATTTATTTTAGCGTCCCATTAAATTGTTAACTTACTGGACTGGCACAGAGAAGAGTGGTCAGGATAACCCCAATTAACGGTGTAACGGTAATTATTTTTGAGGTGAACTTTGGGAAAAACTCGTTCGATAAAACTGCAAAACAGAAGGAAAGTAGAAAAAGACGAGTTAAATAGAGAGATGTCGAGGGAATGAAAAAAAAAAATCAGTCCAGAGAAATATAATAGAGTAAGCCCAGATTGATGTTTGTAGCTTACCTCCAATAACAGTTGGCACTAACACAACCTGAAATGTGCTGATAGCTAAGCCCTGTAAGAACAATAAACTTGATGATTAAGCGGACAGGCAAAGAATCCCCAGTACACGTAATTTTTGTAATAGGAGTCTAAAATATGATTGAATGCCGTTGAGATTCTATTATAAGCAGAGAGACCCCTAAAGCAAATTTGAGCAGCCCACATACAAGCTGTCAATCAAGAATCAGCTGCAACACCATTCACACAGATATACTACGATCCTGCTTTTGTGGTAATCTAGAAAATATTAGGAAAACACATTTGCTTCATAAACTGAACATATAGCATTTCTGTACGAAACCATCACGGAAAATAGGAACTTACTGCTGCATCAACTGGCACAAGTTGGCCAGCTAGAAGCTTTGTCAAGAGCGGAGTCATCACAATGGCCCCAATCGTGGAACAACTGCAATATAAAATGATCTCCCAGTCAAACTCATCTGTATACCATTATCTTTTTTACCCTGATATATGTTAACATACTGCATATAGTCATACAATGATACAGATGGTATAGGTCCCTTTTTCTGTAACATTATCTTATCGACGTAGTCTATTGAAGAATTACATTGTTTCCTGAATATTATTGCATTTTACCAAGATGATTTAAGATATATGCACTAGTAGTCTAGCACCTCAGTGATTTTAATAAGCAATAACTTCTTTCTCTGATATTTCTCATCACTCCAGTATTAAACTCAAAGGATAATTAATAAATATATAAGGTCCATTAGCATGACCTATAGTTGCTACATATCCCATTTTCAGTTTAGCATGTTCAAGCTTAGTTAAAGGAAAAGCCTTAATCACGATGGAACAATTCATTATAGCAAGTAGAAAATGGTAGGGGGATGGACCTTATGATAGAACAATGTCCATAGTTTTTTCTGCCTCAGGGCAGCGCATGGACTTGCCACTGGCGATTTCATTCTCTACAAATAGTTAATTAGAACCTTGAAAAGCAACAGTAGACATTAGACATGGGCTCTATAACTTATGGAGGACCTATAAATCTTTATTGTCAACTATGGATTCCTTGAACTAGAAAACTGTGTTAGTCAGACCGAACCTGAAGTTCCAACTAAAGAAAGCCAGTACAATGAAGCAACCAATATGCCCAAAGGATAAGATTATTCAAAAGCAAAACTTAAGCTTACGTCGTCATGAGAACTGAAAGTGCAACATTGCCCTTGGATATATATGTAGCAACATTTGATGCTTGTCCTCCAGGACAGCATGACACCAAAATAAGTCCAGTGGCCAGAGGAGCAGACAATTTTAGTGTCTGTAGAAAATTTCAAAGAAAGTTATCCTCGGTGCAGGAAATAATAGTCACATATTGTGGCCAGATTTGAGGGATGATCAAACCATTCTAGTACTTACAGAACAACATGCAAGCAATTTTCTTAACACTTGTGAAGATAATAAAGTTTGGTAGTTTTGACTCAATTTTTATTTTCAGTTTAAAACTCATAATAAGAACAATCTTGACAGAGTTCATGAAAGATAAGACATACCATAGCAATGAAAAAGCCTAACATCGGCTTGATGAGGTACTGAGCCAAAAATCCTACACCCACCTGAAATAAAAAGTTAATCCATTCAAAACGATATAAAACCCCACTCCTTTTGACCAATATTTTCCAAAAGGTTTATTGATGAATTACAACTTACAGTCCAAGGATTGCGCAAGCATCTTCTGAAGTCCTCGAATGTCAATGTCAATCCCATTGAAAGCATGAGGAACCCCAAACCAACCGTGAATAAGTCTGTTTCTAACCAAGTTACCTGCAAGAAATTGAAGATCTGAGTCACTTCAAATGATCACTATTTTTTAAGATGCAGGAACTGGTAGAAGCTCACCATTGCAGGCTTGTAAATACCAATGACAGTACCTAAAATGACCTGCAATTAGCAAAAAATAAAATGTGACTCCCTAAAAATAACTCTTCTCTAAGAGAATATAAAATTCTAATCTTCTAGATACAATATAATGGTGGAGACATACCCATACAGGAAACAGAGTGGTCAATGTTTCAATAATTTTCTCATACTGGCTCATTTGACTAGGACCACTGCTGGATATATCTCCAGAGGAGGCTGCCTTGCAATAAACTCCAGTACTCCTACAGTCGTCAAAATAGAGTTGTTGCTTTGTTGAGTCAAAATAAACTGATAATTGAGATAACAGGATTATAACATCAATTTACAAGGCAGTTTAGGACACTCATCAACCAGCAGGTAGGCAATTGATCTGAAGTAGAAGGAAACAACAAATGATCTCCACAGAGAGTGACGCTTCATGGAACAAATAGAAGAAGAGAGATTAGCATCGTCTTAGTGATATTTAAAAGCTTCTTTATAAAGACTAAGGTATATATGAATCCAGAAAGCCTCATGTTGAGATACCCAAAAAGAAAAATCAAATTAAAATAAAACACAAGCAGCTGATGTAGTCCTCATATAGTGAAAACACAAGTTGCTAAACTATGAACCAAATTCACGAATTGACTGTTGCCCCACAATACTAAGACCAACACCAAGAATACCTAATATGAAAGGAAAATTATACAATGTATTCACAATTCAAACAACATACCAAGGAATAACAGATTAAAAATAAGTATGAATTTTAGTATGTTACTACATTTTAGTGCACCACAAAACGTTGGGCATAAAATGATATATACCTGTATAAACTAAATATTTGGTTAGATCTTCTTACATCCATTGGCTTCTTTAACCCGAAAAACACAACATTTTCCTTATCACCCTTGGCCTCATGTGGGCTGTTTAGAGAAAGTGACATACTAGAAGCCACTATTTCTGGTTTTCTTGCCGCTCTTGTTTCCTTCCATTCAACTCTCTTTCTCATAAAAGCAACGGAAGAAACAGAACCTTTATGTATACATAATCCATTTGTCTCCCGGGTAAAAGGGCATCTCAAGGAACTGCCAGGAACAAATATTTGTCAAGTTTGACGAATACTGAGACACGAATGTATTCACACACAACACAATAAATGCAGGTTAGTGTGTTTTTAAGTTGACGAATTGTGTGTTCCATGAGCATGTACCTGGATTGCACGGCCGCACTTGGGAAAGCTATCATCGTTCAACAAATTGTGTCCACTTCCACTATTGCCTGATTCAAGAAGTCCTGCAGGATGATCCTTGAATTAACAATGATACTATACTATACTTAAACTTTCATATCCATCAACATATACCCACTACATTGTATTATGCTTGAATTCCACAAAAAGCATAAACATTTTCGAGCAAATCGTGCTTCCATATAAAATTAAACCAGAATTTCTTTCTTTCCCCTTGAATCATGTACAGAAACAGAATGTGGGCAGTCCACAGATGACACACGACAATCAGCATGAAGCCAAATACTATGAGTTTCAATCTGCTTCACTGAAACAAGCTCTAACGAGCTACCTCAAATCCGACAACTACAACCACCCAAACACAACTTCATTATACCAACGACCCCGCCATTGTCAAGTTTCTTACATTTTCATCAGCCCCAACAAAAACGATAATGTTTTCACCACGCAACTCAATTGAATTGTCAAGACGAATACAGCAAAAGCTAAAAAAACAAAACAAAACAAAACAAAACAAAGATTTTTACTAACCTCAACCAAACCAAAACAAACTGAGACACCACCTCCACAACCGCGCTTCTATCCGTACAATCTCATCTCAATAATGAAAAATGAATGAAGTAAAAAGGAGACAGCTTTTCTCCAAGGCAAACAATAATTTCGCCCATGTTCAGTCCCCGTTAATTGACATATTTGCCCCTCATGAATCCAAAAATTTCCCAACCGCGCCCCTCCCAAAAAACTACTCTTTTTTGTCAAAATTACGGCATGCTGTTTCAGCTTCACTATAGCCATAGTTGAGAAGTGTCAGTATACGAGTGTATTCACAAAGAAAGGAGACAGGCTTCACTATATTGACATGGCTGTACGGTACAGGATATTTAAGTAAATTAATATCTTGTAAGGTTATGATATAAATACATGGTGTATTGACGAACCACGTAAATCTTGTGTTGTTTACTTTCTCGTTTTTAATTCGTATGTCATATTGTCATCTTCTCTCAACAAGAAGCTTGAACCTCTTCTTAACAAATCAATCAGTCCTTAAAATTATCACCTAATTTACAAACACAATCAAGAAACGAAGAAGCTGAATTGGTATTGGTGAATGAATTTTATTTTTAGATTTTGATTTTTTTTTTTCTCGTTATTCTTCTTTTGTTACTCTGTTTTTTATTCGATCAACCTAGCCGCAGGGGTAAAATCGGCTCATGAGAAAAATATGATCTGGAAGAAGTAATTTTTACCTGTGACTTAGCTGCCCGCGAGAGCATGAATACTTTGGTGGACTTGCATCTAGTAAGAGAACAGTGGCTTTTCTTTGTAGAAACTACAAAGGATAAGGTCATCCTTAACTATTGGATATGATTTGTTCAAATAGATATTTTAAATAAACAATATACCGATCTTATATTTGTACATTTGCGTGTAATAATATCATCTGTCGTTTCGTAAAAAATAAAATAAAAAAAATCAATATACGGATTTGATATTCTCTATCAAATCAATAAAAATTGCTATAAAATATTTACTATTACTATTTATTTTTCATTTTTAATAAAATACAATATTTAAAATAAGTGCTTAACACATACTTATAGGGAAATAAATAAGCCAAAATATCGTTGTAATAGATAAAGTGTTGGTTGTAATAGCACCTTTAGTTACATTATGTACTATAAATACAAATTTTCAAAACATAATGAGATCACTATTCATTCTCTTTCAATCGATTTATCTTCTCCTCTCCTTTCTATCTATTCTTTCTCTTGCTCTCTATCATCAATTTGACATGGTATCATTCGTATGTTAAACATCCAATTTTGTTTCCTTTTGCGTTGTTATTCATATTTTGTTTTCGATTCTTTGATGTGATTTCGATATCTCATCGATTTCGATTTCAATTTTGCCATAAATTTTGCGCTGTGATTTTACGATTTTCCAATCTCCGAATTCTGAACTACTGCTCCGGGTACAATGGTGATCGTTTCTAATCAAAAGTTCCACTTTTCTCATGTAACACTGTTATTTGGTTTTATGCTAATAGCTATCAAATGACAACTCAACTGAGATTCGTTAACTTCCACTTCAATAATGAAATTTTGTTTATTTTGTTCAGATAATTGGGTAGGTCCAAACTACTAGTTTAATTAAAGATCAGCCTATGGAAGCTCTTGAAGTAGATTTTGCAAATTAATAAATAAATTGGTGGTGGTGCTCTCAGAGTTGTGTTGGGGAACAAAAAAAATGTCAATAGATTAAGCAAATGACTACAAATAAATGTCAACAGAGTGAAAGGGGTGCTCTCTATAGCCATCTCAATTACATTTACACCATAAGAAATCAATCCAAGAAACAGAGATTAGTTGGGCCGGTGGTCTACGACTCGCAAAACCACTCGTGATTGAGCGCGTCTTGAGCCGTTATCCTTTCCTTCGGACTGTAACACAAAAGGCGTGAGAGCAGCTCAAACCCACTCTCCGAAAGCAACACCCCACCTTCCGAAGCAGCAGCAAACTTTTCGCGCAGCAAACTATGAGGCTGTTCGAGACTGGTCACGATAATCCGAAGCTGCTCGATTTCCGAGGCCCCTTTGAAAAGCACTTGCCTCAGGAAGAACTCCGCCATAATGCAGCCGACGGACCACATGTCAACAGCCGCCAAGTAGGTGTGGGGTTCGAGAAAGAGTTCGGGAGCCGCGTACCAAAGGGTCCCAACGTGAGGTGTGCAGGGAGGATCCAGCGCGCTCGGAAACTGACGGGACACCCCGAAATCGCATATCTTGAGCTTGCCCTTGGCGTCGACAAGGACGTTGGAAGGCTTGAGGTCCCTGTGCATCACACGATTCTGATGAAGGTGATTGACTCCCTCGAGTAGCTCCTTCATAAGACGCTTGACTTGAGGCAGAGTGAAGGAGGACCGCTTGAGGTACTCGTGAAGATCGTACTCAACGTACTCCATGACAACGTATATCCCGTCGTCGCAATCGTCCACGGCCACGTGCTTGTACTCCACGATCGACGGGTGGCGAATGGACCTCAGGATGTTTATTTCGGTAAGGGTCGACTTGCAGAGCCCGCCAAATTCCTTCTTGATGGCCACTATTTCGTCGGTCGTCTTGTGACGTGCTCTGTAGACGGCGCCGTACGATCCCTGGCTGATCCTGTTGAGACACTCGTAGTCGTGTATGCTTCCGTAACTGGAAATTGATGATTTCGAGACTAATCTTCTCTTCTTAAGAGGACTCTGAAGATCGTCGTCGTCGTCGTCGTAGTCGGCATCGGGCAACGGGGCCTTCTTTTTCTTGATATGAATCCCGGCGGCGGCAGCGGCGGCGGCCCCTTTTGATCGGTGGGCTCTTTTCCTGCCCGGGAAAAACCGCGCGTATCCAGACTGACCAACTACTGCACCTGTTGCCATGCTTTCTCGAGATTTTTGGATTTGCACTAATTAATTTCCTTGGTAACTCGGGAATTTGTGGTGAGAGAACAGAGGATTGTATATGTATACTTTTGGTAAGTTCTGCTTCATATTTGGAATAAATACTAGAATTATAATCCAAACTAATCAATTGTATCCCTTTTTTTTAAGGTAACTTGTTCTCCAAACTCCTTTTTTGTGTCACGCGTTATTGCTCCAATTATTTCGTAAAATCAACTTTTAACTTATTATTATTATTATTATTATTATTATTATTATTATTATTATTATTATTATTATTATTATTATTATTATTATTATTATATTATCTACTAAATCAGTAAATTGTCACATGATTTTTAAAAAAAACCAAAAAAATGTTGAACAAAATTGAAAATTTGATAACCATATCTTCTTAAAAAAAATTAATTTGTCAAATGAAACTATGAAAGTAAGAATAATAATTTATGTATATGGAAAATGTCATACTTGATAAAACAAAATAAATAAAACATGACATTTCATAAGTGTATGCATTTGACTAGTTGATCCGCCTAACAGTTTGACCATCTCGTACACGAAGTTGTAAAGAAAAAAACTATACTTTTGACTACTATAATGTCCTAATTAAAAGCAAACCTTGTTCAATTTTTTATTGTTTTATTCCCTAAAAGGATACTAGCTCTTTTATTTGCATTAATGATAAATTAAGTTATTTGAATGAACAAAACTATCTCTCATAAATAAATCCAGAGGTTTTCGAGCCGTGTCTTGTGGTGCTTTGTAATCTATGTGTCAAATTTTGGTGCTTTGTAATCCTATGTGTCAATTTCTAGTGTATTGGACTTTTGTCTATACCTATTAGAACTTTAAAGTTTTTTAAATACTTGACTAACTTAAAATACATTTGCATTTCAAAAATTAATAACCTTTGTACTTGTTACATTTTTTTCAAATATAGTTGATATCACACACCACAAATTATAGGCCACATTTATGTTGAAATATAATTTTTATACCACATTATGGTTTATGTAAAAATAATAATAATAATATTTTTATGGTATGCCTACTTTTTGTATTATACACAATTCTTCATCCTATACACCATATACTGTAATATGGTGTATATTGATCATTTGTTATCACTATAAAAATAAATTATTATATTCCAACGGAAAATCCTACGATAATATATTCTAATGGAAATTTCAACGGATATTCCAATGATATAGCTTCGGTTGGAATGATTTCAACAAATATGTTCCGTTGGAATGAGCTTTTCATTAGAATATTAGATGAAATTTGATGATTCCATCGACTATTTTTCCAACGGTTTTTTACCGGAGAAATTTTCGTTAAGATATGCAATTTCTGTTGGAATTTCTTTTACCACCCCCGTTGGAAAATTTATGGTTGAAATCGTCCAAATCCAACAGAAATTCCAATGGAAAACTCATTCTAACGTAATATTTTTGTTGGAATTTTCGTTGGAATCCAGTGAAAAATTCCAACGGAAATTAAAGCATTGGAATATCCATGGAAATGCCGTTGGAATTCCACTTGAATATATTTCTATTGGAATTTTTCCATTGAAATTCCATCATTTTCTCGTAGGCAGTGTTTGGTTGGGCTGATTGGGCTTGATATCAGCTCAATACATATAAATTCAACAAGTTTAATTTGTTTGGTTGGAGGTTTGATAGCCTTTGATATGGCAAAAGCCCGCTCCACAATACACCCTTTTGTTATGCCCATATCCCACATTTTTTTCCTGATACAATAATGAGCCCATATCCTTCAAACTTGCAATTACTAAAATGCCCCCGAAATATATACTTTAGGTCTTCTGCTCCCTCATTCACGCCGCTTTCGACCGCAAGAAGCTCGGAGTTTGCAGATAACTTTTCTCCATGGAATTGTCCTAATTTTTGCATTCCGTTTTCTCCACACGGTAATATCCTCACCTCGTCGATGATTTCGCTATTTTTCCTTCAATTTTGTTTGTCTTCAGCCCCTGTTCGTCAAAATT
>CACSLK010012531.1:1449683-1463112 GCA_902706635.1 Striga hermonthica
GAAAAATTGCCGCCGAGTCCGCCTAGGAGCGCCTAGGTCCGCCTATTCCCGCCTAGGCGGCCGCCTATACCGATTTTTAGAACAGTGCACTAAAGACTTAAGAGTGAAGACTATAGTCTATGTAGCATAACAAGTTGAGTGTGTAAAAGATTTTGGGCAACGAAAACACTAAATAAAATAAAATAAAAATAAAAATGTTACTAATATTAAATTTCAAGCCATAATAAATATTGACAGCAACGTTACCTTCAGCTGTAAGCCTGAGTGTCAAATTTATTCTCCTGTTGGGAGCAGACACTTGGGTATTACCCTGTTGGGGTTTTCATTTTCTTAGTGTTTCGTGCGTTTAGTGTTGTTTGTATTACCCCGTTGGGGTCGGTTTAGTGTTGTTTGTATTACCCGTTGGGGTCGGATCTAGGCAGTCATAGATTGTATTACAGTCGTAGACTGTCCTCCCATGTTTCAGCTGTTGGCTGTTCTTATTCAGCTAGGAGCTGTTTGTATTCGCACATTTGTGCATTTTGTTTTATAATATCATCTATCGTTTTGAAAAAAAAAAAAAATAATATTTTTTTATCCACATTTACATAATCAGATTTTTTAAAAAAATATAATTAATATAATATTTTAACTAATTAATCATTTGTACAACTTGATTTATCTCATTAACAAACTTGCCAAAAACGTTTTGAAATTAAATAAAAAAATTGGATGATTTTTATTTGTAAAAAAATAAAAATAGCTTCACGTTAAAGTTTTTATTCTTTCCATTATTTTTTGTACATTGACAATCATATATTGGATAATTGATTAAAAAAAATCAAAACCGTAAGGTTTAATAATATTCCTTAAATAACAAATATTGTACAAAGAGAAGTATTTAGTAATATATATTTTTCATTGTTTGTATTTATTTTATTTCCATAATAGATAAGAGGTGAAAATATAAACAATGGCATTTAAAATAAAGTCAAAAAAATGTTTAAAATATGAGTCCATCCGTGCATCGCACGGGATATACACTAGTATCTTTTATTGGGTAGTGCTACATGTACAATAAAAACTGTACCATGAGTTTTACAACGAGGATATATCATGATAAATTCATGATCTTCATACCTTGTTTCAAATAACAAATGTACTTTCATTTTTGCTATAGTATAACGAATGTAGTTTCATTTTAATTGTTTATCCCGAAGTTAATTGTCTTAACATACGAGATAAATTATCTATTCTTTCTGACATATGAGCTAGGGAGCGTTTCTATGAAAGTCTGTTTGATTCTTTTATAATCAAAGAATTTTCCTTAATCTGCATATGATATTTATTTCCTATCAAGTTTTTTTTTTTTTTTTTTTTTTTTTTTTTTTTTTTTTTTGCGCTATATCAATAGTCCAATCTATATCTATATATATATAAAAAGAATTACCATTTTTTAAAAATAGCAAGTCAAACTGTGGTCAAATATGGTTGAGCATTAATTGCATGCTATTAATAACAAGTTCTTATTTTATTTTTTATTTACAAACGTGCATCATTAATTATTGCATTTAATGTGGAGTTTGTTAAGTGGAGTTTGTTATTTATTTTTGCGCAAGATTAGGTTGTTCCTTTTTCATTTTCACAAATTAAAAAAATAAAACTTTCTTTAACATATAATCGTGTACCACATTGCAAATTTTATTTTATTAAAAAATAAATAAATTACGATTTAATAATATAAACTTACTTTAGTATTTACAAAAATCATAAACTCTTTTAACATCAACTCGGCTACTACAATTGTTTTAATCGAATGCCTTTATTTTTTTTAAATAAATTACGATTCATTTATTTGGTGGATTTGGTAAATTACCATTCATTTAAACCTCTAAAAGATAAATTGGTGGATTTGGTTCCATTAAATTCTAAAAATTTCGATTATTGAATATAATTTTAAATTCAAAATCCTTTCTCATATTTGATTTAAAAAATTCAATTGTGTTTTTTTTTCCAAACAATCAGATTGCCGAAAAAATTACCTTAAAACTTTATAATTTTATTTTTTTAGATTTTAATTTGCACGAAATTCAAAATGGTTTAAGAATGTCAAATTAATCGAAATTCATCTCTTTAATTTTTTTTCGATAAGTTTCAAAATTTTACAATAATTAATTCAAATTACAAATGTATTGTTTCAAAAATCAAGAGGATAATTTTGAAAATAGACATTTTTTTTTTCAAAATTGTCTTAATCTCCATATTCAATATAAAATAAATTCCATTTTATTTGTAAAATTGATAAATCTGCATAAGGCGTGGAATTTTATGCGTATAAAATTTCTTTTTACAGTAACTAAAAATAATAATTTTGAAATCTTTTGTACTCAAATTACTTAAAAGAATAATAATAAAAATATTTACAGTAACTAAAAAATAATAATAATTTTAAATCTTCTATACTCAATATACTTTAAAGAAGAATAATAATAATTTTTGAAATTTTGTACTCAAATTACTCAAAAGAATAATAATAATCATTTTTAAATCTTCTATACTCAAATTTTCAGGTACGGTAGTATCGTCATAATTTTCAGCATCATGGCAATAT
Organism: Striga hermonthica; assembly: GCA_902706635.1. Classification (NCBI taxonomy): domain Eukaryota; kingdom Viridiplantae; phylum Streptophyta; class Magnoliopsida; order Lamiales; family Orobanchaceae; genus Striga; species Striga hermonthica. The sequence goes on from CACSLK010012531.1 coordinate 1,452,274, forward strand.
TTATTTTATATGTACTAGGTAAATTTTCTTTCTAAACTTTATAATGTACTTATTTAGGCTTATAATATTTTAGATACTTTTATATATTATTTTATCAAGTCATAGTCAGAAAACATCTTTCATACAAATGTAAACTTTAATGTTTTTAGATATATTTTCTTTACGAAAAAATTTAAAAAAGTTTTAGGCGACTTCACATCTTTTAATAATAATATAGAAAAGTTTAGATAATTTTACATATGTTAATATAATATTTTAAGTGTTTTTAATTGTTTAAACATACAAATTTTATGTTCTCTTGAACAAGCTAATTTTATATCGTTCATAATAAACTGATATACGGTAAATTATATGACATGTTAACCCCACATCGTTAATTTATAATTATTATTTAATATTGTTTACCTCCATCTTTAATTTACAATATCTTTCTTGCTCTATTAAGAGAAGATCAATATTGGTTCTCCACTTCTTTCATTGGGTGACTCAAACTCGATACTCATTTATAATTATTCTTTAATATTGTTTACCCGTGCATGGCACGGGATACGCACTAGTGTTCTTCTAGAGGTGCTAACTCACAAAGGTTTTTTCTTATACTTATCTTATATCTGAAAAGATATCTTCTAGTTCAATATAAGATTTTTTTTATAATCTATATTATGATGACTATTAGTCAAAGCATGGTTTATAATATATGTGACATTAAAGACTTTGTCTCCAGGGTTCATTAAATTTTCTCTTTCAAAATGGTGAATGAAAGATAAAGTTTATCTAAATTTGCAGTTTGAATAGACATGCCAAAATTAGGATAAACTGTGAAGATAAACTTACCATAAGCAAGATTTCCTCTTGCTGCTCCCAAGATACAGTCCTTTCTGTTATTAATTATATCAGCAAGTAATGCCATCTTTATAGGGGTATTAATCCCTTCTTGAAATTCAGCCTTAATAAAAAATTTTATTACTCCTAGATGAATTGTTGAGATTTTACTTCTTATAGAAGACGAAATCTTTTCCAAATTTTTTTGTATTTCTACTTTAGTAATCAAAGGCAGATATATAGTTCTAACATCTCTTATGTCTACATGCAATTCTTGCGCATTAACAAAATAAGAGATTTCATTTTTTCTTTTGAAGAAATGGTGGAATGTTGAAAATTTCTTCCTTTTCAAGATTTAACCTTGATTTTTGAAGTTTTGATAAAACATCATGTTTTATTGCTAAACTAGCTTTAAAACCTTTTTCATTTTCAACATAGATCTTGTTCTATATCTTTGTTTTGGATATGTTTACCTAATGCACCGTAAGTCTGAATGCTTTGAAAAATTAAAAGAGTATCATGCAGTTGTGAAGAAGCATCATGGTAAAAGTATCAAGTCGCTTTGATCTGATCGAGGCGGCGAATACCTATTAGAAGAGTTTAGGACATATTTGTCGGAGGCTGTGATTGAGTCCCAACTTGTTGCACCCATCACACACCAACAAAATGGGGTTACTGAACGAATGAATATGACTCTTTTATAGATGATTAGGTCGATGATGAGTTATTCAGATCTTTCTAGATCGTTATGTGGAATGTACCTCGTACATTCTGAACATTATTCCATCAAAGTCAGTCGCCACTACTTCGAGTGAATTGTGGTATGGGTGCAAGCCTAGTCTATCACATATTCAAGTTTGGGGTAGTCTAGCATATGAGTCACAACAAGACACTAACAAGTTGGATAAACGTACAGAGGTACGGTTGTTTGTAGGCTACCCTAAGGGGATGAGAGAAAGTTTGTTCTATATCTCGAGAATTAGAAGGTGATTGTGAGCATGAATGCTAGATTCTTTGGAAGAAGACTATATTATGAACCATAAGCCTGAGAGTAGACTTGTCTTAGAAGAGTTGAGGGGAGAAATCGTTAGTCCCCTACCGAGTGAGCAAGTGGATACACCACATACTACTGTAACACTCGACGTTAAGCATGTACCTGTTCAGGTAGTGCCTCGTAACAGCGGGAGGGTTGTTAGGTAGCCCGGTCGATTCATGTTCCTCAAAGAGTCTTAGGGCTTAGTCTCGAGTGAATTGGAATAGGACCCGTGGTCGTTTGACGAGGCACTCTAGGAGAAGGATGCAGTATCATGACAAAATGTAATGAAAGCTGAGATGGAGTCAATGGACTCCAATCAGGTCTAGAATCTTGTTGAACTACCCAACAAGTTTAGACCCATTGGATGCAAGTGAGTCTACAAGAGAAAAGAGAGACTATATGGAACAAGTTTAGACCCATTGGATACAAGTGAGTCTACAAGAGAAAAGAGAGACTCTATGGGCAGGTGAAAAACTTCAAAGCTAGGCTTGTTGCGAAAAAGTATACTCAAAAAGAGAAAATCGATTATGAGGAAACCTTCTCGCCAGTAGTTATACTCAAATCCATTCGGATTCTCTTGGTTCTTGTCGCACATGTGGATTATGAGATCTAGCATATGGATATCAACGACTTTTCTTAACGGAAGAAAGACATCTACATGCAACAACCAGATGGTTTCACTGCAAAGGGCTGTGAGCATCTTGGTCACATCTGGTTCGATAAGGTGTCCAGTCATACGGGTTCACTCAATGTCTGAATGAGCACTGTGTGTACAAGAAGGGCAGTACTAACGTGGTGGTGTTTCTTGTGCTGCACGTGGACAATATAATCCTAATCGAAAACGATAAAAGATAATAGTCAGACGTAAAGGTATGGTTGTATAAACAGTTTGATATAAAGGATTTGGGTGAGGTAGGACACATTCTTGGTATTTGGGTCGTTCGAGATTGTGAGAAGAGAATGTTGTCCCTATCTGAATCTTCGTGATGTCTGACAAGTGGAGTATCTTTTCGACTAGGTTCAACATGTAGAAATCCTATAAATGTTCAACATGTAGAAATCCTATAAAGGTTCTTAACTTTTCGACATGGAGTATCTCTGTCCAACGAGATGTCTCCCAAGACGCTTCAAAAGATAGAAAACATAAAGGTAACTCTTTATGCATCGACAGTGGAAAGCCTTATGTATGCAATGTTGTGTACAATGTGGATATTAGCTACACCATTAGCATGGTAGTTAGATATCAAAGAAATCTAGGATCGGAATTTTGATTTGCGGTAAAACATATACTCAAGTACCTGAGAAGGACTATGGAGTGCATATTAGTTTATTGTGCAGACAACTTGCTATCTCTGAGTTACAATGATTCTGACTTCCAGTCAGACCGGGAAAAAAATAAATCTACATAAGGGTATGTGTTTACACCGGGAGGTGTAGCCATTTCATAGAGGAGTGCCAAACAGAAATGTGTGGCAGACTCCACCATGGAAGTCGAGTATGTCGCAGCTTCAGAAGCAGTGAAAGAGGCAGTTTGATTAAGAAAATATTTGGTGGACTTATATGAGATTCTGAGTTTACCACAGGGTGTCACAATTTATTGTAATAATAGTGGACATTAGGTAACTCAAGGGAACCACGAGCCCACAAGGCCAGTAAACATATAGAGCACAAACACCACATAATACGAGAAACCATAGGGAGATGAGACGTTGAGGGTGCCAAGATTGCATCAAAGAACAACTTAGTTGATCCTTTCACAAAGAGTCTGTCGGGGAAGGTCTTCACCAGACACGTGGAAGGAATGAGAGTTAGATGTGTGATGCCAAGATCGACATAGGTCTTTTAGAATAAGGACTGAAAAGATGTATACTAGAAAAGTGAAAGCTTTAAGTATAAGTGGGAGAATGTTTGTATATATAATGAAATCTTGGCTTTAGATGTTATTTGCACTATTTATTTTGAATGGAATTTCATGTTTGATCAAACAAATTTCTATGTGTTATGTTGTTTTGCACTTAGACAAATGGTTCATCACCGACTGGACGGAAGATCATTTAGCAGTGACTTGCGAAACATAAAGAAGTTGGTTCACATCCTAGATGGAAATAGAACAAGCCATCGAAACAGTTGTATTGTGATCGGTACACTTGGTCTTGACTGATTAGTTGCACTAGCACAATTGTGTATTGAACAGGATCTCAGAGAGAAGCAGTTCGTTTTGTACTGATCGACGTAAACGAACTAAGCCTCGGGTAATTACTGTATTTTCTTAACCCGTAAAATATAGACATGCACATGTATGTAATAGTTAATTAGTTACTACTTTGATTCTTCATGGTGAAGTTCATTCTGTCTGGATCAATAACCGCCTGAGTTGGGTTGTAAATATTGAATTGCATGGTGTACTATTAGAATATTTACTGTCATTATGTATTTCATATAGTTGAAGTTTGATGATGTCCCTGAAGTGAACTCAAAAGAATTATTATGTTAAACCCTGTAGGTAGATTAAGTTCCGACATAATAATAATGTATTGAGTGGCACTAGCTTCGGTTCAAGAAGTTGATTAATTTGATTGTCACTAATTAAATTAATTAAAAGACATTATATCTTAAGCATACATAGGTAATTTGAGTAATTTAGAATAAAGCTCAAATCGTATTTTAGGAATTAAATTGGGAGTTTTCACTTATACTACTTTAGTGGAATGATTGTATTATTCATATCTGAGCGAAGTGGGCTTGGCCAAATATGGTAAGCCTAATTTAATACCTCGTTGTGATCCCTATTGAAGCCTATATATATACCACCTCCCTTAAGTCATAAGACATAATAATATAATTCTATACACTTAAGAGAGATCTAGAGCCTCCTTCCCACCAAGGGAATTCTAGAGGTGTTGAAATATTCAATAGAAGATCCTAAGGATGTCGAGCACCCGACCACCACCAGATTAGTATTCGACCACCGGCGACCTGACGCGACCTGATGCTCCCAGCGACCCGCTCCAGGCGTCCCGTCCCAGCGACTCGCTGTCACCCACACGTCGGCCCCACAATGTCACCGTGACCCACTCCCGGCCTACGACCTGCTCGACACCGATCGCGACTGAAGATCTACTCTATAAGGTATAATTAGACCCGCTCCATCACAACCGAACACACGCAACCCTACGACGTCCCGACAACTCCGATGAAGCGATTTCCGGCGAGTGAAGAATCGACCGATCTCCATCAACGGAATCTACAACTTTTTAGAGTTTTCAAAGTTTTGAGCCGTAAGTTTTCTACGCTAAATCATAGATTTGTTGTACATAGATTTATCCATAGATAAACTCGTAACTTGTACAATTACGATGTACCTCATAGATCCTAACAACCCTTAGGCTGACTATTCCCGATGACCACCCACAGAGGCTCCAAATGCCAGTACTTGCAGCGAGACGCGCAACAAGTGACAAAGGTTGACAAACAACAAGTGATGTGTTCAACCAAATAACAAACCCAATTTGTTTGGTACGAATAAAACCAATTCCAACTATTAGAGGAATCAATTTAATTATAACAATTTTAGTTATAAAAATTAAACTAAGCGATATAACACATAGTGATCCACGAATGCCAATAGCAATGAACATAGACTTGGAGCTATGGTACTACTGTTGGAATATAAATGTATGAACCCAACACACGCACAACAAAACTTTAATTTTTTCTTCCCAACAATGAATACATGATTATAGCTATTCGATATGACCCTAAGTCCCGTGAATACTAAAATATAATATACCATTGTTAGTATGCTTTGAAATCAACTACGGTATCCACACAATCTACTTCTCTGATGCACAATCCAACACCAATAAATTGATCTGTAGAAAAAGCTAGGAATCCTCAATCTAAAAAGTCGGAGAGCGTTATGTCTAGAGCGATCTCTCGTTGTCTTAATCTCATAATCTATAGATTTCATTATTTTGATTCGTAGATGTCATAATGGGATTAAAGACTATGGAGAGATAATAAGGTATTTATAATTAGGTCAAATCGAATAATATGGTTCGTGGAAGACCCTATGTCCCAATAGGTAAATGTATTCTAATCCAATTAATAATTTAATTAAGTAGAAATCCATTTTAGTTTAATGTAATATTTTATATCAAATAGAAAATAATCTCACTACTCATAAATAAATATTCAAATCTAATTGAAAACTTAACACTCTTGATTCACTTTTATTTAGAAAAACTGAGTGCATATTGTGTGATCCTATAGGCATTAATGTATTGACATAAATCTAATTTCATATCCTTATGAAACTCCTATGTAGGGGGTGTAGACCGGACGGATGGGTGCAAAGGACACGTGGCGAGTCATCGCCCTCGCAGAGAAGACGAGCCGAACTGCCCACAGGTAAGCAAAGTGGAATACCGGACGGACAAAGGGTTGAGCGCATCATCCCTAATCATTACTAAGAATCATCAGTACCAAGCGCATTAAATGTAGGGGATATGGAAATCGTCGATCTAATGGTGCTTGACAAGCTGAGACACGCGTCACGACCTGGATAAACCATTGATATTGAAATTGGATTATGTGGTACATTAGCATTAAATTCGGAATGACTAATATCCACAGAATATCTTGTAAAAATAAATAGAAAGCAAAAATCCTAAAAGGATTGTAACACGTCCTCAAATCTCCTATAAAAGGAAGAAGAGACAACATTAAATGCAATGAGTAAATGCTCTCATTAATTACTCTATAAGTCACGAACAAGATACCCATCCGGTCCACTCTCGGAATGAATACCATATAAAATTCTGTCCGTGCAGACCGAACTGAGTACACATTCTAGTGTACAGTTCGAACACATTGTTGGTCATTTTCAGACATCAACATCCTATATTGCATTTGGATCCCTTCATTCATGAATAACTCAATTAAGGTTAATACTTAAACTTTTATCTATCCAAACAACATAATCATTTTATCTCATCTTAATAGTTGACTTTAGCTAATCATACTTAAACAATATTTCCAATACAATTATATGCATTGACCAATGACTTTATCAACCTAGTATAGAAAAACGAATACTCTTTAGAAAATATATATTCGAGGAATAAATATTAATCATGGCTCAACAAAACCAATTCCATGTATATCGTGATCAATCGAACACAAGCCCGTATCTACCCCATAATGAGCGTAAGCTTGGACTATGTCTAAGTAAATTACTCTATACATGTATTGCTTAATGACCTCAAGTCAAATGACTATTACACTATTCCACACATTGATACTTCTATAAACACATAAACAAATAATTTCTTGGTAGGGTAATACTCTCTAAAGTATATCTATGTCTCCATAACGAAAAACTATTATTTATAACTGTGAGATACTATATTCTCCAAGAATGTGATGTAGACTATATGTCAATCTGTCGGATATCATTAATATTCTTTTTTTAATGATCATCGATTGAGACAATTTAAGAGTTATACTTCACCAATTAACATCTCACTTTGTTAATGGTAGTACTAACTCAAGAGAACAATTACTTAATAAACTACATTAATTAATAGTTATACTATAATCATAATCAAATATAATATGAAAACGGCCAAGTACATATGTTCTTAAAAGGATTGTCTCTCTGACCCACACGTACCAACATTGTACACATCTCCTCAACTCACTATCAAATCCACCGCCTCAGAACTTGAAGCCAACTGCCACAAACCTCGTGGCCCTGTCTCTTGCCCCCGACCAACCAATTTATAGAATCTCGTAGATTGTCTCAAACCACCAACCATGGCCATCGTGACCTCAAATATATCTTCTTACCAATTGTTAGATTTGGCGGAAGATTGACTTAGTCCATAAATCTCGACTGTCGGCATGGTATTAATGCCTAAATCAAATGCACGTCTTTTAGGTTTAATGACTAAATATGTGCGCGAGCAACTGTTTATAATTAGAAGACTGAATAAAAGCGAGTTGAAAGAGGACGTTGTGCCTAAATTGTAATCGACGTTGGCAGCGAGTGTCTGCATAAGTGCAAAGAGATAACGAGACTAGGTGAAATATTGAAAATTAAAAAAGTATAATGACATTTCATGGTGAAATAAAAGAGGATGAGTAAGAAATTTTCTTAGAATATCGAGCTGAGCTATGCCGTTTTTTAGTCACAAAACTAAATGTATTCCAATTTATAAAAATGAATAGATTTATATCTTTAATTATCAAAATAAAAAAAAAAAGTGATTAAACTATAAAATTGAAAAAAGATAATGTTTTGTAATGCAAATTTTTTTGGCTTGCAAAAACAATTAGACTACATATATACATAACTATGGTTGTGAATTGTGACAACAGCCCTCAACCGTCTAAAAGGTGGAGCCCACGACGACGTATATTTCCGCGTTTTTTTCTCACAGGAGCTGACGGGTCGATCCCTTCTTTTTAATAATCGGTGACTTGAAAGGGTATAAATTGAATTCACCGCCATTTCAATTTTATTGACTTTTTAACTGTCGCGATTACACACTACAGGCGGTCAATCAACGAATCGTGACCTGGCTCGGCCAGACGGGCCTCCCATGAGTGACCTTTAATCGGCAAGCCAAAACTCAAGGGCCGACCCTGTCTCGGACCAGTCCCGGTCCCGGCCCACAGGGAAAAGAAAAAAAAGAACTGGAAACGGTCTGTAAAGCCACGGTGCCGGTTGTCGGAACCGGCAACCGTGCCGGTCCGTGGTCATGTCTTACATTATTATGGAGAAAGACCAAACTACCCTCAACAACGTGCGACCGAACACAAGAGAAAATTGAAGGAAAGTATTTATAACATCCGTTTACTTATTAGCAGACTGATGAAAAGGGGGGTTTTTCATTTAAAGTTCCATTCAATTCATTCACTCTTCTTCTTCATTTACATCTCAAAAGACCTCTCGGATTTTTTCCACTTTTTTTTTAATTGAAAAAATTCGGCACTGTGAATTTGTTGAAAAAAAAAAAGAAAAAAGTTCATACCTGTAGTAGTCAGATCTTTGCCTTTTGAAAGTAATATATATTTCTGTATTATTATTATTCATTTGTTCCTCCGCGTGGGAAAATTTTCTTGATTTTTTGTGGAGCACCTGTGCATTAGATTACAGTAATTTTGATTTTTTTTTTAGTTAGAAAAAGTTCTGGGATTCAAGTGATTTGGAATAAGATTTTCATTTGTATTATTTTAAGTAGGAGAACGGTGGTGGACTGATCTGCTTCTTGTCTGCTATTGTTTGTTTATGTCTGTATTTTTTGTTTTGGTCCAATAATTGATTGTCCTGTGGAGTGTTACCCGATCGAGGAGTGTTACCCGATCGAGGCGAGAGTGGAGGCTCTGATTTGAGTCTTACAAAATGGTAATGGTTTTTATTGAGTTATGTGGATTCATTTGGTTGTTCTTGGAGTCTGCAGTATTATATAATGGAAGTTTGTTATTTTCTTGAAAGTGAATTGATATGTTGTTCACTCGATCAAGGCTGGTTCTTTTTCCCGTGTATTGTTCCTCTTTTGTTATGGGTGTTATGTTTTGCCTGATGCTTACCATTGTATGATATCTGAGCTATTGAACTCAACAAATTCAATGTGATCTTGTTTCGTTGTTTGCGTGTGCTCGCAAAAATCTTATGATTTTGTTACTGGTTTGACTTCAGTTGACTAATAGATGGTGTGGGCGGTATTGCACTAGTAATGAATTTTCTTTGTGGTTATGTAAGTTCAGATTTTGGGGAAGTGACATTTTGAAAGACAGCATCATCCCGGGTGTCAGATTATTATGTTGATTGCCAGTATAAAAAACATTTTGGAATAGTGAAGACTTAGTGTTATCCCTAGTGATATTGGAATTCATGGCGTAGCGAAAATTGACCATGTAATTGTTGAGGATTGTAGGTCGCCTTTGCATTGGGAGTTGGATCCCTTGTTTGGGTGGAGGATCCTGATGAAGCCTGGATAGATGGTGAGGTTGTATCCATCAATGGGGAAGAAATTAAGGTTCTTTGTACATCAGGAAAAACGGTCAGTTTCCTAATCACTATTTGAATATGCCATTTAGTTTTATCTGGTCCATGGTCCTATCCTTTTCTCTCCTTTCCTTTCCTTTTTTTGCTTGCGACTGCGTGTTTGTTTGGTATCCACGACTGTCATCATTTCTCATGATTTCCTGGTTACAAATTACTCGTGGGTTTTTTTACACCTGCACATTGAGATAAGAACATTGTTCATTTTTATTGATTTATAATATCAGAATCTTCCCTGACGTTTAGGATATTTATAGATTTCCCATGAGTCACGAAATTGGTAAAAGAAAAACCCTGAGGTTTGATTCCATAAAATTCCAACTTCCAAGGCTATTTGTTTTGTTTTTATACTGTAAGGCGTATTTTTTTTTTTTAACAAGCGTGGAAAATGAAAGATGAAAATCAAAGTTCCATCTTTTCTCGTTCTTATGTAATTCGGTATTGGGTATTTCTTTTTTTCTTTTTTAATTTTTTTCTGAGGGGTGTTGGGCTGAATGGTTCTTTTCCACTGATAAAATCACTTGAGGTAATTCGAGTAAAGATACATTTTAAACTGATTTTTCAGGTCGTGGTCAATTCATCCAATGTCTACCCGAAAGATGCCGAGGCCCCGGCCTGTGGGGTGGACGATATGACGAAGCTGGCTTATTTGCATGAACCTGGAGTTCTACATAATTTAAAATCCAGATATGATATCAATGAAATATATGTACGTCAAAAATATTTTGGCGCCTTGGTTCACATACAAGCTTCTTCTCCAATATCACTGAAGCTGTTTTCTTCTTAACCTTTTATCAGACCTACACTGGGAGTATATTGATTGCCGTTAATCCCTTCCAAAGACTGCCTCATTTATACGATAGTCATATGATGGCACAATATAAGGGAGCAGCTTTTGGTGAGCTGAGTC
>CACSLK010012531.1:1477157-1499801 GCA_902706635.1 Striga hermonthica
ATGATACCCTATAATCAACAATAGGAAATAATATTACAACATAATTAGTGCTCTTAAAATAACACGAGAAGTGTATCACCTGAAGTAAGTACTTCTGGCAATAAACTTGTTCTTCGGCCACACGTTCTCCTGTAGAGGTTATAATAATGATGTGCTAACTCTAATGACAGGTTATATCCAGTATGAGGGTCCTAATGACAGAGGAGTCGAGTAACGCTGCCAGCAGCTCGTTTTTGTTGGACGACAATTCTAGGTGATTAGCTTATATTTCTGTAAATTTCACAAACTGTGCCTCTTGATAATCCAACATGGAGAGAGAAAGAGAAAAAAGAAAAAATGAACTGAATTCCCAGAGCTTATTATCAACACCCCCATTTATTTCATTTCGTACATGTTCAGTGTTACTATTCAGCTGAAAAAGAAAAATAGTAAACAAAAATGAGCAGATTATATGTGAAATTAGTTTCTCCAATTCATTCATCGGTATGGTTTTCTAACATGTTGAAGTGTGTGTGTGTGTTATTACACAGCATACCATTCTCGATAGATGAACTTTCCAATTCGATAGACGTGAAGGACTTTCTAGACGTGAAGCCTGCCACAGACCTCCTCAAGAATCCTGCCTTTGGATTTTTACACAGCTAAGACACGTCAGCGTTTGGTTCTTGTTTCGTGCATGGCAAAGCATCGTTTCCAGTGTCGAATTCAGCAGTGTAAATTTGTCATTTTTTTTATATTGAATATAAAAAAAGCTTTTTTTTTTTTTTAATATGCTTTACATATTTATTCTTTATATAAGGTATTTTTGGTTGGAATCATTTAGAGCAAGGAAAATTCTTTCAATGTGCAAAAATACCTTTGATTTTGTATTCGTTTTTCCCGTGTGCCAAAATTGGCATCACTTTATTTTCATTTTCTTTTTATTATACTTCATAGTTAGGGGAGCCGACACTTTTTTTATGTGTCTTGTGGTGGTTTAGGAGTAACCACCCCTACCTTTTTATGTAATGATTATGTAATGATTGATGACTATTGGAAGGAACATATGATTGTGAACATATATAGTGATTGTAATATTATTACATCTTCCTCTGTCGTTTTTTTTTCTTTTTTTTTTCGGCTAGATATGAGAACCCTTCCTGTCTCTTTTAGTCATGACACTGCAAATAGTCCCTCTATGTTGGCAAAAATATGAAAAAACAACTTGAAAATTGATTTTTATTTTTTTTTTATGTGAAGGTCAAATTTGTTATATTAATTGCTTATAAACATACCTCGAATCTCATTAAGCGGAAGCATATAAAAGTTGTTAGTGAAATAAAGGAGTGTTAATTATGTGAAGGGGTACAAAAACTTTTGATGAATGCGCTAAACAAGTGGACTTTCAAAGGGGATCAACTTCAGATGTTAGTTGCACTCCACACTTGCATGATGTAGTGCATTGTGACATTGACAGGCATGAGGGTCGTCATCTAAAGAATGCGTACAATTGATCTCGACGTGCACAAATTAAAAAACAACAAATGACAAGTTAGGGGGTCGCACCGCGACGAGGTAGAGGCCTCGGGCCGTGAGGAGGATCAGGAGGCCATCACGAGGACAGAGCCTCCTAGGGTGTCATGCCGCGACAGTGCAAAGAGCTAGCGCCACGAGCTTAGTCGCGCGGACCGTCACGAGGGCAGAGGCTGGGCTGGACAAGGTGTCGACGTCGCGTGACACTGGAGCGCGCGCGACGAGCAGTTCATATATTTTTGGCTATGGCAGGACTAGGGTTGCAAACGAGTTAAGCGGCGCTCAATGTCACGAGGGCAGAGGTTGGGCATGGACAAGGTGTCGTGCCGCGACAGTGCAAAGAGCTAGCGCCACGAGCTTAGTCGCGCGGACCGTCACGCTTGACTCGAGCTCATATTTTTCATTGTCGAGCGGTTCATCAAGTGGTTCGATATATATTAAATTATTAAAATACCTCTTATATATTTATATCATATAACACAAGTGCTCAATGATAATTTAACTTACAAATTTTTTAGTCGAACTTGAGCCGAGCTCGAGCATTTGATTTCGAGTCGAGCTCGAGCCGAGTTCGAGCTATTGTATTTTCTTATTCAGTCAAACTCGAGCCTCAAAATCGAGCTCGAGCTCAAGCAACTAAAAAAAATTTAATCCTGCTTGATAAGGCCAATGCTCGACTCAGCTCGACTAGTTTGCAGCCCTAGGCGGGACTAGTTACTTATTTATGTATTGTGTGTTGGTGTGCAAGTATTTTAAGAGACTTGTATCAGAATATTGGTAATTAAGTTAATAAATATCGTTTTCGAGCACCAATCGTGACTAAAACAAGGTCGTTAGCGCGTTTTTTTGCACAAATTTGAGAGTTCGATACACGATTCTTTACATTGGTTTCATTTTGTTACTAATCATGTATCACCATGACAAATCGAGAGAGGATGAAAAATATGGAGGAGAGCATACGGACCATGAGCGAGGAAAATTCAATCCACGAATGAGGCGATGTCGAGACTCGAACAGATGATGCTTAGTACGGTTGTACGACGAGCACTGAGTGGTAACCATTCTAATTTACACCAGTACAATACATTTTGCTTCCCATTAAGCAACAAACTATAATAATGACTTAAAACGGGTCCTGAATTAAGTTAGCAGCCCCAGCAACATGAACCAGTCTGCAAAAATCTCACTCTATTCCTACTTATTATTCACACTAGTACAATACTCGTGTACTACATGGGTACTTGTTAAGAAAATTATATTTAAAATTAAATAATAGTAACGACAAAATTTGTTTTAGTTTTTAAATACTTTTTGAAAATATATATTATTATTTATGTTTAAAATGACACTGTCACTTGCACGACTTACAATCTTATATTATGATTTTTTTAATTTATATAAGATTACTACTTTGTAGTGAAGGAAAGGATCGACAAAGTTGACCTCGACTGGTTAAATAATTTTATTTTTAAAATTAATATTAATAGCTAATTTAATTTTAATTATAAAGGTAAATAAAATTATTTTATATGTATAATATAAATGTCAAATCGAAGCTCGTTGAGACATGATTAATTTAAGTTATTATACTTAAAATTATGTTAATAAATTAAAAATTATTATTATTATTATTATTATTGCAAATCAACCAAATGGTTGGATTCCTTTGAACGAACTGGTTTCTAATGAACCTTGTTAACTTTTAAATATATTATATTTTAAGTTAGTAAATTTATCATAATTTTAAAAGAAAGATTGAAAAACAAAATGATACCCTTTAATCACATCTACAATAGGGAATAATATTAAAACATAATTAGTGCTCTTAAAATAGATCATAAATATCCAGCATGCTTATGGATATTTCAAACCTATTTACTTTCAGTATAGAAATAAATTAAAATTCATACAAGACAAACAATAAAATTTAAAAATTTGCCAAATAATATTTAGACGCGTTCGATTCTTCCACTTGAATTCTAAAAGTTTGTAAACATTTATACACAAAATTTTATTTTAAATTTCATTACATAAACTGTGAAGAAGAAGACTACTTCTATAACCTTTATAAATAATAGTAATGGCATTATATGACAACAAATATTATAATAAAGTAATAATAAAATATTATTTGGTAAACAAGAATAAATATAATTTTTTTTTTTTTTCTTATATCGATGAATAAATATATATTGTAAAATCAAATTTATATTAGTATAAGGTGTTAGCAAAATAACATATTAATTAACATGTCCACGCTATGACTAAAATAAACATCACTAATTGAAAATTGATGGCCTAACCCTGTGGTTTTTAGCCTAATTACCGTACAAGCCCTCTAAAAATGACTCATTTAATATACGTGTCTCATGCATCGCACGAACTACGCACTAGTAAGTGCTAACAAGTTTGAAAGCTCGTCAAAATGGAGAAAAAGGAAAAATAGGTAATATATAGGGAAAAAAATTGTAACCTCCCAAACTATGCTGATTTTTAGAGTTTGAGTTATGAACTTTTTTTCTTGACGATTTGCCTCCTATAGTATTCAAAACTAACAAATTTTCTTCTCGATTGAAAACCCGCACAAAAAGTTTTTAACTCAATTAAATTAATCATTAACATTGATTTAGTGCTTTTAAAACTCATGGAGAACGAACAAAATGAGGTATGGTTTGTCAATTTCTAAAAATTAATACACCTGCAATCGATCGACGGAGATAATAGGAGCACGTATGTATAGAAAAAAATTCAATTAAAATTTTCTGATAATCAAGCTATCCGATTTTCGATTAAAATGTGTCATTTGAAAGCTTGGAAACTAAATTCTAACGAAGTAAATCTTATGAAAATCCAACGATCGAATTTTGGTAAGTAGCCTAAGAAAAAGCTAATTATTGATCAGTAGCTTTCTAACTACTGATCAAAATTCCACCGTTGGATTTTCATAAGATTTATACATTAGAAAATTGGTCCTGCAAGCTTTCAAATGACACCTTCTAATAGAAAATCAGATATCATTATTATCAAAAAACATGAACTGAAATTTTTCTATACACACGTGATCCTACTATCTCCGTCGACCGATTACAGAAGTATGTAGAAATCAACAAACTATACCTCATTTGTTCATCTCGTCATGGGCTTTAAAAGCCCTAAATCAATTTTAAAGATCAATTTATAATTTATTGTTAATTGAGTTAAAAACTTTTTATGTCATATTAGAGTTTTCAATTGAGGAGACAAATTGTTAGTTTCGATTACTATAGGAGACAATTTGTCAAGAAAAAAAGTTCGTAAGGCAAACTCTAAAAATTGACATAGTTTGGCAGGTTAAATCTTGTTTCCCTTTTATATATGTACTTTATCAGCCCAATCAAAGCAACCAAACACACCACCCCTAGTATATATATAATATAGATACCGCCCTGAAGTGAATAAGTTTCACTCGGGCTCCTTCAACTCGAATGGCCTCCGTACCTGCAGAACTCAACACCGGGGGTGGCCCCGGCGTCGGGCCTTCGATGCCTAAGTCAGTCCTCACATCAAAAGAGAGAAAGTGTGTAGTAATCAATCAATAGAGGATGCGAGAATGAGGTACCTTGGCCCCCCTTTTATAGGGGGAGTGTACCTTTTGGGCCCAAGTTGGGCTTGACCCCTATAGTTGGGCTTAGATGTTTTAGTGGGCTTATCCTCCAATATGTATCCGCTTAATCCATAAACCGGGTCCAGTATAATATCCTATATCATCTAGTCCCCCCCACTCTGGTCGAGTAAGCATGACTCGATCCAAGAGTAAAAATTCCTCTTCGGATTGTTTCCGTCGACCTGCCACTGAGGTTACCATTTGAATAAATCCTCGGCCACCAAATAGTTATCAATCCTCCAAGTGAGAATCAGGACCCCAAATGAATACCGAATGACCACCAATACCAAAAATCAAGTGACCCACCACTTGGGTCGAACACCGAGAATCGAGAGACCGTTTAGGTCAAAAGTCGAGAATTGAGAGACCATTGAGGTCGAAACCTAAAATCGAGCATCGAGAGACCTGCCTCTGAGGTCGAGCGCCGAGAATCGAGAATCGAGAATCGAGAGACCTGCCTATGAGATCGAACGCCGAGAATCGAGAATCGAGAGACCTGCCTCTGAGGTCGAACGCCGAGAATCAAGAATCGAGAGACCTGCCGCTGAGGTCGAACGCCGAGAATCATGAATCAAGAGACCTGCCTCTGAGGTCGAACGCCGAGAATCTAGAATCGAGAGACCTGCCTCTGAGGTCGAACGCCGAGAATCAAGAATCGAGAGACCTGCCTCTGAGATCGAACGCCGAGAATATCCTATATCACGCCCGTTGTAGATTAAAAAAATTTCAGGGGGATTTCCACCAATGAGAAAATTGCAAATTTGATCCCGTTAGTTTGGGACGGTCACACTTTTAGTCTCAAAGGGCGCAATTTAGTACTTAATTTATTTTTATTGTGAAATTGGTCCTAAATTTAACTGGCTGTGAAGTCAACGTTAACAACTAAAAATGGTAGTGTCCCTCAGAACTAAAATTGCGACTGTGGGACCAAATTTGCAAATTCCTCATATTTGATATATATAAATTCAAATATATTTAAATAAGTTAATAAATATTTATATTTTTAATATAACAAAAATACTAATATTAATATATTGATATAGATATATATAAATTCACTTTTTATTCAGCATGAAAAAATTCTCCCTCATGGGAACCCTAAATTCTCCCTTTGGGAATTTTCATTCCTCCCGGTGGAGATTTTAATTGCAACATATTCCCTTCGATAATCCCTTTAATTTCTTGCTTTTTCACCCATCTCTCACCTGAATTTAGTGATTATGGCATCAAAAATCTCTGGTGGCATTGAGGAGGAATTAGGGCTACGTCTCAAGAACATAGAACTATCCCGCTCTGAAGGGAAGGTAGTCGAGATCGGGGATAACGATGTTCAGACTGGCAAGGAAGAATGTGACTGTAGCCTATTGGGGAAAATAGTCGGCGACCGCAAAGCTAGCCTCCTAGGGCTTAAGCAAACGCTGACTCGCATATGGCAAATCACAGAGCCCATGGACGTTAGGGAGCTTAATACAAACTTTTTTCAATTTATTTTTGGAAATAAGGAAGATAAACTGAAAGTGATGTCGGGTACAAACTGGATTTATGATAACCAGTATTGGATCCTTCATAAGATGGAAGATGGCCTTACAGCTGATGACCCCATTTTCAATTCTCTAAACTTATGGGTTCAAGCCTGCAAAATTCCTATAAGCTAGCTAATCACAGAAGTTGGTCTGAAGATAGGAAGTATCTTTCAAGAAGTTAAAAATGTGGTGGTGGTTAAAGGAAGTGGGCCTAGAGGTAACTACCTCAGACTATTGGTCTCTATCAACCTAGAAGAACAACTACCTAGAGGTACCAATGTCAAGCTTCATAATCAGGTCATTGGGGTAACCTTTCTCTATGAAAAACTAGTTAACCTATGTTATTATTGTGGGAGAGTTGGGCACTTGGACAAAACTTGCTCTAAAAGGGTTGCTGTATGAAAAACTCTTCTTTGAATGAGGGATAATTCAGAGAGTGGATGAAAGAAATGGATCACCAATATCCCTACAGATCCAACAGTTTTCATTCTCAGTCAAACAATTCTTCGGAAGGAACTCAAAGAACAACTAATCTAGAACCAAACAGCTCTGGCTCAGGAAAGGCAAGTGCTCACCTGGTGGGAAATGACAATGCAGAGGGGGGATCACATATCAATTGTATGAATCTGGCTATTATGGAGGTCTCCCAACACAGTGCAATTCAAAAAGAGGGGGTCCCAGAAACACAGGACTCAACATCTAAACTCCATGTGGATCAGAATCAATCAACCCTGATTTCCCAGAAATGAGCTATCATGAAAGACATCTCATTTTAAAGCATGTCACAAGGACTCTGCTTGGAAGCTGTTCACAAGACAGACCAAAAGATGTTAACTCTTGAGAAGACTGACACTCCAACACCACCAGAGAAAAATGCCCAACCAAAAACCTGGAAAAGATCAACCAAGCAAGCTGGCAGATTACAGAGAAAGAATGCTAAATCCTCAACTCAAGAGGTTACAGCTAATATCAAAAAGGAAAGAGATGAGCAATCCAATGAAACTCTTGAAGAAAGGGATATTGATTAAATGCCAACGGGTTCTAAGAAACTTAAAAGCTCTCAGAAATAGGAAGTGGTGGCCAACCTTGAAAGGCCACAAGTTTCCCAATGAAGACAATCCTGTGAAACTGTAGAGGTCTGGGTGGGCCCTCTACAGTATCCCAGGTCAAGGAAGCCATTAGGCTCCACCACCCAACCTTGGTTTTCCTATCTGAAACAAGGAAAACTCTTGAGTTCTCTAAAACTGTTAGCAATAAATTGGGTTTTGAAAGTAGATGGATGGTCTGTGACCCTATAGGCCGAAGTGGGGTGCTGCTTCTTCTTTGGTCCAAAGATGCAGAGATAGCTCAGATCAAATCCAACCACTTTTGTATGGAAGTTGAAATTAAAGGGCAAAATGATGAAGGCAGCAGCTGGTTCATTTTCATTTATGCAAGCTCAGACAAGAAGAAAAGAGAAGAACATTGGCTTTACTTGGAGGAGGCAAAAAGGTATTGGGGTGCTAAATGGTTAGTAGGAGGTGACTGGAATGAGATATGCTCTGGGGAGGAGAAAAGAGGAGGCATCACAAGGAATGATACTAGTTGCCTGGCTTTTAATAATTTTATTGCCAGAATGGGAATGCTAGAGATCTCTATGACTGGCAACCCATTTACCTGGGGGAATAACAGGGAGCAAGAAGGATACGTTGAGGAGAAACTTGACAAAGTATTTGGCTCTCTTGACTGGGTAGCCAAGAACCCATCTGCAAGTGAAAGCTAGTTTAGAAGTTCATCTGACCACCTAATGCTCATCCTCAACTCTGACCCTGCTGAATACATTAAAAAGAAAAGAAGATTTAGATTTGATGGCAGATGGGTAAAGATGGAAGGGATCACTGATGTAATTAAAGGGGCATAGAACCAGCAGCTCGAAGGAACACCAATGTTCAGAGTTCATGAAAAGATAAAACACACAAGGATGGCTCTCCTAAATTGGAAAAGAGGGAATCACACAAACTATGAGCTGAAAATTCAAAGATTATCTGCCCAGCTGGAGGCTCTGAACTCTCTTGGTGGCAATAGGGATTGGCTGGAATGGGATAGAATCAAAAAAGACCTGAACTCAGCTTATGATCAAGAAGAAAAATTCTAGAAGCAGAAATCCAGAAATCTATGGCTGAGAGAGGGTGACCGCAACACAAAGTTATTTCATACCTTGACCATCCAGAGGAGGAAAACAAATGCAATATCCAGACTCATTGATATGCATGGGAATCTAAGGAATACTCCTGAAGGTATAACAGAATGTGTGACTAAATTCTATCAAGCTCTTTTCACATCTGAGGGATCTAGAGGTGAGGCTCAGCTTCTGCACCTATTTCCAAAGGTCACTCTTGAAGGGGATAATGACACACTCACTGCAAACGTTGAGGAAACAGAAATCAGAGAAGCCCTTTTCAGCTTACATCCAGAGAAGGCTCCAGGTTCAGATGGTATGTCTCCAAATTTCTTTCAAAGCTTTTGTGAAGTCATTAAAAAGGACATGTGTGAAGCTATCCAAAGTTTTTTTCCATCTGGGAGAATGCTAAAAAACAGGAACCATACTCTGCTTTCCTTGATTCCAAAATGCCATAATCCCACTTCTCTAGGGAATTACAGGCCTATTAGCCTCTGTGGTGTAGATTATAAAATTGTTTCCAAGATTTTGGCAAATCGGTTAAAGCCTTTTCTGAGCAGATTCATTAATATGAGCCAAACCGCATTTGTTAAGGATAGACAAATCACATATATGTAATAGTGGCTTAGGAGGCAATCCATTTTCTTAATAGACACAGGTCTGGGGAGAAATGTTATATGGCTTTGAAGCTTGATATGATGAAGGCATTTGATAGAATAGAGTGGAACAATATCATTAAGATCATGTTGAGCCTTGGTTTTTACCCTTCCTTTGTGCAGTGGATTTCTGCCTGTATATCAACATCCTCCTTCTTCTTCAACATAAATGGTGATATGTGTGGGTATTTTAAGCCCTCGTATTAGACAGGGGGATTACTATCCCCCTATCTGTTTATAAATGTTTCTGAGACGTTCTCTAGACTCATTGGCTATGAGGTGAGGGCCGGAAATTTTCATGGGCTGAGATTGGTTAAAAATGGTACAAGACTTACTCACCTTCTTTTTGTTGATGACTCCCTCATTCTTTGTGAAGCTAAAACCTCTCAAGCTGTCTGTTTACTTCAAATCCTTAAAAAATTCTAGCTTTTCACAGGGCAGCAAGTAAACTTGGAAAAATCATCTGCCTTCTTCAGCAGGAATACACCAGCCACCACTCAGCACTCCATCTGCCAAGTCTTAAATAGTATCACAGTGCATAGATCCTCCAGATACCTGGGAATGCCCCTTGGAATTGGGAAATCTAAGGGGGAGTCCTTCAACTTTGTGATTGAAGCTGTCAGAACAAAACTCATAAATTGGGAAAACAAGTACCTTTCTCCAGCTGGAAAAGAGGTTCTTATAATATCTGCTTTGAATGCTATGCCAGTGTTCATCATGTCATGCTTCTGTCTCCCTAAATTCTATGCCAGGAAATCTCCCAACTTTGTGCAAGGTTCTGGTGGAGTTCTGGTGATGAACAGAAACAATGGATTCACTGGAAGGACTGGAGATATATGACAACTCCCAAACAGTGGGGAGGTATGGGTTTCTAGGATCTGAAATTATTCAATGAAGCCATGATCATTAAGAAAATCTGGAGAGTGGCTACTAATCCAAATTTGTTGATGAGAAAAATCCTCAATGAAAGATACTTTCCTTCAGTCTCTATTTTGGAAGCTTGCAGGTCCACCAGCTCATCTTGGATGTGGAACAATTGGATCAAAGTCAAGAATAAATATCAATCACAATTCAAAAGGGAAGTGGCTGATGGCAAGACTAAAAGAATTCGGCATGACCCCTAGGTTCCTGACCTCCTATCTGGCATTCCTAAAAGGATGTTTTCTCAAAGATTCCCTATTTCTAAGGTGGATGAACTCCTTAATGATAATGGGAGATCCTGGAATGTTGATCTAGTTGAGGAGATATTCACTGAGGAAGAGGCTGCAACTATTCTTAAAATCAGGACACTCAAACTTGAGAAATTTGATAGGTGGTGATGGAAAGGCAAGAAAGTTGAAAAATTCTCAGTGGCAAACACCTATGCCCATTTGATGCTGCAGGAAACTCCTTTGATGGACAGGGTTGAAGGGAGCAAGACAGCCAAAATGGGTAAAGCGGCTACAGAAAGATGCTGGAAACTAGGGATCAAAGGCAAGATTAAGCATCTAATCTGGAAATCTTTTTCTAACTCTCTGCCTACAGATGTCAACCTCAAAAAGAAAGGCCTTGATATTGATTACATGTGCCATTGTTGTGGAGAAGCCCCAGAAACAGTTGAACACCTCTTCTTCCACTGTCCAAGATCACAGCTCATTTGGAAGCTGGCACCATTGGACTGGGGAAACTCCATAAATGAAGCTCACAATTTCAAAAACTGGTGGTGGTGGATAACTTCTATGGATAGGAAGGAGACTGCAGAGCATATAATCCAATTGTCAACATATATCTTATGATGGATTTGGAAAACAAAAAACCTTTGGCCTTTTCAAAAAATATGGAGATCTGAGGCAAAAGTGATCAAACTGGCTTTGGAAGATTGGTCTGAGTTTAATGGCAAGTTCTTTCCTCAAAGTTGATTAGTGTTGTTTTGATCTTGGCAGACATATATGGAGCTTAGGTCCTTTGGTCAGTTTGCTGCATGGATGTTTTGTTCTTTTTTTTTTTTAGTTTAGCTTCTGTGATTCTTCTTGTGTTAGGAGGTAAGGGTTCAAATTATGTATTTGCCTTATCTCCTTGGTTTGATAGGTGATTTTCTGTTTCCTTTTAGGCCGTCTATTTTTTCATTTCTCTTGTTTTTATTGCTGATGTTTAGCTCACCGGGATGTGGTGTAGCTCTCTTTTCATTAAGAGCTAGTTAGCTCTTCGTTGTATCGAACTCTTCTGTTTATTTATGAGCATTCCTATCGTTCCGGAAAAAAAAAAGATTATATAAATTCAAATATATAGTTGAATTTATATTATTATGTTTTCTATATTTAAAATATTTTTAATTAAATAATAAATATATTTAAAAAATAATTATTTAATTTTATTAAAATTATAGTGGTTGATAAAAAATGAAAGTATAATTGTAGATGTTAAAAAACTGTTAAGATAAAATAAAAATAAAAATAACATCAATTACTATTATTTCTAAAATTGGGCTAAATTAACTAGAATCGGTGAACTAAATGGTTGGATTCCTTTTAACGAACTACTTTTTAATGAACCAGTCAGAATTTGTTGATCGAACTGGTCAATTGTGTATATTTTTTAAATAAGTTAATAAATATTTATATATTTTTTAATATAAGAAAAAATAAAAACTTAAATATATTAGCTATATATAAATTCAAATAAATTTAAAAAATTATTATTATTATATCAAATAACTTTATTTTCAATAAAATTTTCGTACATGTCAAATATGTTTGATTAAAATAATAAATATATTTCGAAAATCATAATTTAATTTTATTATGATTATAGTGGTTGATAAAAAAAAATACAACTATTGAGGATAATAAAATTTTGAGAAATTAAAATAAAAATGAAATTAATTTCACCTACTAATATTTTGAAAAGTGGGCTAAACTGACTGTTGAATCTAGAATCGGTCAACTAAACGGATGAATTCCTTTGAACGAACTGATATCCAGTGAACATATCAGAATTGGTTGATCGGACTGGTCAATTATATATATTTTTTAAAATAAGTTAATAAATATTTATATATTTTTCAATTACCATACAATGTTTTTTGTATTTTAAATAGTTTTAATTAAATAATAAATACATTTAGAAAATAATTATTTAATTTTATTATAATTACAGTAGTTGAGTAAAAAGTAAAAATAAAAATATAAATGTAGAAGTTAATGAAATTTTAAAAAATAAAAATAAAATAAAAATAATATCAACTACTGTTGGCTTGAAAAATAAAATTGTATATATTTATTATTTAATTAAAAGTAAGTTGAAAAATAGAAAACATTGTACAATAATGTCTCTATTTTACTATCGAAGATTGTTATATACTCACAGAATAAAAAATGTAACAGAAAATAGTAAAAACTCAATTTTTTCAACATTTATGACTAAATTTACAACACATGTCAATCTTATGGGAATATATTTGCAATTTCCCCCTTTTTGAAACTAACACTGACGACCATGTGACTCACGCATGACATATCCGTTAATTTTTTACGGTGTAGGACTACTTTCGCAACAAAAATATTGTATCGGAACAAAGACAAATTTTTTTTAAGGAGGATATATTGTAACGCCCAGGCCGACTTTCGTCTCTGTTCGACCAGTCGGTCTCATAGTCAGGCAGGCTTATACCATTACGCTCACGAGCAGAATCGTCAGCTTGAGTCTACCTTCGCACACCTCCGTTACTCTTTAGGAGGCATCCGCCCCAGATAAACTACAAACCTCGCACTGTCCATTATTTACTATTTATGGAGCTCGACTTTATTTCCAAAAATATGAACTTTTCTAATTTGATGCAATTATTATTATTATTATTATTATTATTATTATTTGCATTAGATTGAGTAAGTAGTATTAAAGTCTAAGCCATGGAAAATTTATTCGATTTTTAATTATTAAAGTTGAATTTATTTAGCCCAAGCGTCTGTTATAATTTTTAAAATCAAGCATTCGAATGATCGGAATTTTATTAAAGCGGATTTAGCTGAATAATTAATTTATTCGAGCCTATGTACGATTTTATTTCGGCCAATTCCATTTTGGTAAATCGAATCAATGTTCGATTTAATTTTTGTAATGCCCAGATTTTTAATTATTATTTATGGAGCTAGACTATATTTCCATAAATATTAAGTTTCTAAATTTGATGCATTTATTATATTTATTTGCATTAATTAAATAATTAGTATTAAATTCTAAGCCATGGAGAATTTATTCGATTTTAAATATTAAAGTCGGATTTTTCTTAAGCTAAGTATCAGTTATATCTTTTTAAAACCGAGCCTTGGAAGGATCAGAAATTTTATTTAAGAGGACAAAAGGCCAAATATTTAAATCATTCGAGCCTAATCATTTTCGAGCGAACCCAATTATTTTAGTCGGCCCATTTAAGTTAGTCGAGCTTATGTTTGATTTTATTTCGGCCATTTTAGTTAAGTCGAGCCCAAGTTCGATGTTATTTCAATCCATTTTAAAAAATTGAACCTATAGTCGATTTTTAAATGTGAACCTAATTATTTTATTAAATTTGGTCGACCAATTATTTGTCTTAGTTCCGCTAATATATATATTGACCGAACGTTTAATATGTAGCGATTATAAGTTCGGGTTTTCAAGCCCAAGAGTGTTAGAAAATTTAAGCCCCATTTTAGGCCCAATATACAAGTCAAACCCTACCTCTCTTACACACATAAATGTCACCCTTAGTTCTCTCTCCCCAACAAAAGTAGCAGCATCAATCTCAATACTACTTTTATCTTCAACCTCCATTAGCTCTTCCCCTCAAAGAAATCCATCCACCTTCATTTTTCCCGGTGAACCTCCGTTCTCCGGCAAGCTGCTGCCGCCGGCGACCCTAGCCCGCGTCGAATTCGCGCTGTCCAGCTCCCTTTTCGCCGGCAGGCCCTGAACCACGGATTCACGAGCTCGCAGTTCCTCCCCGAGCTGCCACTGTCCCAGCTCCGACAAGTCCCGTCCAACCTTCAGTTAGTGTTATATACTGAAAGCTTGGCTTTAGATGATATTACACTTTTACCTTTTATGAATGAGAAACATGTTAGATTAAACAAATTCTACGTTCTGTTGTTTTGCATTAGATAGTGTGGGTCGTCATCGGGGCGAACCGAATATTATGCTGTCAGCTACCCGCGAAACAAGAATAAGTGGTTCACAACCCAGATGGACATGAACACCCCATCGCGACGGTTGTAGTGTCAACTGTACAGTTTGTCTTGACTGATTAGTTGCACTAGTACATTTATGTATTGAACATGATCCAGACAGGAGCAGTTCATTTTATACTGATCGTCGTAAATAAACTTGGCCTCGGTTAATTACTGCGTACTCTTAACCCGTAAGATATTAAACAGACATATATGTGTAGTATTTACTACTTTGATTCACATCGGTGAGGCTTAGTGAACTGGGCCAATTGACCCGCTGTCTTGGGTAATATTGCTGCATGTAGGATGTGCTGTTAGGATATTTACGGTTACCATGTGCCTTAGTTTGATGATGTCCCGGAGTGAGTTCATGAAGGATTATTATGTTAAGCCCTGCAGGTGGATTAAATTTCAGCATAGTAATAATGTGATGAACGAGCGCTAGCTTCAGTGAAATAATAATAGATTAATTCATTCTTGATTGTCAGTAATCGAATTAATTAATGGACATTATATCTTAAACATGGTGAGATAAATCGAGTAATTATTATTGGAGTCTCAATTATAAATTGGGCTAGGAAAAGGGAGTGCAATAATATTATGTTGGTGTCTCATTTCATATTAGTTAATTAATTAAAATAAGTGGCTTGGTCCACAAGTATTTTAATTAATTAAGGAGCCATAATCCTAATCCCCTAAGGATCCCTACTGTAGCTCTATATATACATCATTAAGCTCATGAGAAGAGAAGAGAATTCCACATATCGGAAATCACGCCCCACGCCTCTCTTCTCTCTCTCAGTTCCCATTCGAGCTTTATCTTCTTCTTGTTGTTCCACTGGTACAAGATTAAGAGGTGTTTGAGATATACAGTAGAAGACCTTTGGGTAAAGTGAGACGAAATATATTTGGTCGTACGGAACTAACCGGAGGTAAGATCAAGACGTGTAGCATACCCAGACGACTGTCTCGGCGAGAGCTTTCCAACGCCGCCGAGACGCAGTCGTCTGACGACCCACGTGCCCGCACGCTTCGTCGCAAGGTCCCAGGACTGCAACTTGTCTTCATCCATTTTGCACTCATTTGATCTGGTTTTCGATCTGATCTTGTTCGTTCAATCCTAGGACACGATTTGCAGTCAACAATTCATTGGTGTGCTGTGTAAGACCATCAAGAAGATCAGCCATATCGCCATAAATTTTAAGCCGTAAGTTCTCTACGCAAACCTTTAGATCCACTGCGCATAGGTTTACGTTTTGCTATTGAATTTGAGATTTGTGCATAACGAGATATTCATTTATCCCAAGAAATGGTATCAGAGCTTGGTTTAATTCGTTGTATACAAGTTCGAACTTTTACGGCTTTATTTGTCAAGATGTGTTCAAACGCGGCCATATATTGGATTATATTTGCATAATTCGGTTTTGCAGGAATTAGTTTAATCCACTATTAGGGCCGATTATGTGATTGATGAATGTGATGTATGGTTTTAAATTTGTTTTTAAAGCCTCGGAAATGTCGAGGAATTTGATGGATGAATGTTTGTAATAATTATTCGCCCGGGGGTTAACCAGATAGATTTAATTATTTTGTTTAGAAAACATGTACATCCATTCGTTGGATCTAGGATCGGATTATGTAATTTTGTAAATTATATTTTTCGTGTTGTGATCGTGGATTAATTGCTGGGAGATCACAAGAGATCAACGAGCCTCGAAAGACCATCCAGGATTAAGCCCGGAGGCGCGCGAGAAAACAAAATATTTTCCGACCACCGGCGGTGGAGAGGTTTACTTGGTGTCCAAGCAGTACAAGATCTACAAGGATTCTACTGCAGTGGGAGTTCCAGTTGAACAGGGAAAGAATATAAAATTTCCTTGTTTATGGGAACTCAATATTTAATGGCCATAATAGTGGATTTATTTATTTAAATTCATTATGCCATTAATTATTTATCTATTTTTTATGCATTTTAATTAATTATTGTACTTGCATGGAATTAATTTAGAATTGCATATTTAATTATACATGTTAATTAATTATTACTTTTACATATGATTAATTTAGAATTGCATAAATATTTAAATAAGTTAAAATTCTCATTTAAATTATACTAAGTTTGAGAAGAGATTTTAAATTAAAGTTAATTGTAAAATTCCTAAGGCCTTCATTTCTAATTTGTCGGTAAATCAATTAGTTGCGGTTATGGGATCCCCTCGGGTGACATCGCTAAAATTAATTGTAAGAAATTTCCAGGACGAATTTTTAATTAGACGATTAGAGGGAGTCTTATGAGAGAGTACGAACTTCTCCTCGGATGACGTATAATCGAATTCGTATGAACTCAGGATCGAGAAATGGGATTCACTTAGAATGCGATTTATTTATAACTCCCATCGGGGTCCCTGAATTTATTGCATTGCCAAATGGAGACCGACTATTAATTTCGTTCGTCATGAATTTAGTTTTGACTTATGAAAACTAATGGGCCTTTGAAATGTCTGCTCTTGAGAATGTTGAGTTGTGTAGAGTTGCCCTCGCATCATGCATTAACTCTCAGTGTTTTGAGATGTCGATGAATTTAAGTTAATATTGTTTTGAGGATATCAATATTAGCAGTTAAATTCAAATGTGTTTAATCTGTAAAATTATTTTCGTGTTTCTCAGATATTCATCATGTCGTTCAATCCGTTATCTGTCATTCTAAAAGAAAATCAACTTACTGGTCCTAATTACATTGATTGGAAGAGAAACTTAGACATTGTGTTGACTGTTGAGGATTATAAGTTTGCTATTACTGAGGCTGGCCCGACAGAGCCCGCGGCTGATGCTCCTGAGTAGGAGAAAGGGGAGTATGTCCGGTGGAAAAAGGATGATGAGATGGCTAAGTGTTACATTCTGACATCTATGTCAAATGTTCCTCAACATCAGCATCAGTTTATGAACATTGCGGCAAATATACTTCTCAATTTCAGGAATCTGTTCGGACACCAGTCTAGGGCTGCTAGGCAAGAGGCCATGAGTGCACTGATGACTATGCGCATGGCAGAGGGCACACCCGTAAGGGAGCGTGCTCTCAAGGTTATGGCGCTACTCAATGAGCTTGAGGTTATGGGAGGTTTTATCGATGGGGAAACCCAGGTTGATATCATGCTCCAATCTCTGCCGAAGAGTTTTGATCAGTTTCGGTTGAACTACAACATGCACAAGATGCATATGGCTCTTCCAGAACTGTTAGCAGAGCTTTAGTCGGTGGAGGCCTTATTCACTCAGGCGCCTCACGCACTGGTTGTCGAGCAGGCTGGACCTTCCAGGCCTCACAAGGGCAGAAAGAGAAAGAAGTCTACATGAAAGGCAAAGGTGTAGAACGCCCCAGTGGTACAGCGACTGCCTCCTCAGTGTGGCAAAGAAGTCGAAAGGTAGATGCCACAAGTGCAACAAGTCAGGACACTGGAAGGTCGACTACCCTCTCCTCAAGAAAGGTAACTCTCTCGTTAATGATGTAGAAACATGTTTAGCGGTTGTATCTACCAGAACCTGGTGTATAGATACTGGAACCACGGATCATGTCTGCAATTCGTTGCAGGGGTTCCAGGAAACCAGGCGGCTTAGGGAGGGAGAGATCACCGTCTACATGGGCGATGCTATGAAAGTGGCAGTTGTTTCAGTGGGGACGTTACTTTATCTTTTAATAGTAGTATTTTGGTTTTGACACATTGCCTTTATGTTCTTAGTTTTAGAAAAAATCTTGTTTCAGTTTCTAAACTTGTTTCATATGGATTTTCGTTTTTGTTTGATGACATGGTTGTTATTTGTTATGGAAAGCGTTTCATTTGTTCTGGTTCATTAGTTGACAATTTATATGTTCTCAAATCAAACTCTCCCACACTGCAACAAACATAGTTGAATAATGTCACAACTAAATCTAATAAGAGGAAGGAATCTTCGAGTATAAATCAAGCATATCTTTGGCACCTTAGACTTGGGCACATCAACCTAAGGAGGATTCAAAAGTTAGTGGCCAGTGGACTTCTCCGTCCATTGTAAGAGCACTATCCAACTTGTGAATCATGCCTAGAAGGTAAGATGGCCAAGAGGCCGTTTACGGCAAAGGGGTATATGATCCAAGAAGTGCTAGGATTCATTCATTCTGATTTATGTGGTCCTATGTCGATCCAGGCTAGAGGAAGTTTCGAGTACTTTGTCTCTTTTATAGATGATTACTCGAGATTTTGGGTACATTTATCTGTTGCACCGCAAGTTCGAATGCTTTGAAAAATTCAAGGAGTATCGGGCAGTTGTGGAGAAGCTACATGGTAAAAGTATCCAGTTGCTTCGATCTGATCGAGGTGGCGAATACCTCTTTGGAGAGTTCATGACAAATTTATCAAAAGCTGGGATTGAATCCCAATTGACTGCACCCGACACGCCCCAATAGAACGGGGTTGCAGAATGAAGAAATAGAACTCTTACGAAAATGGTTAGGTCGTCACCAGATTCGTTCTGGGGATTGGCTTTAAAAAGAACTGTGTATATTCTGAACATGGTTCCTTCAAAGTAGATAGAACCTACTCCTTATGAGATGTGGAAAGGGCACAAGCCCAGTTTCTCACAGTTTCGAGTATGGGGTAGTCTTACACACGTGTTAGTGCAGGAAGCTGGCAAGTTGGAGAAACGTTCGGAAGCACGAGTGTTTGTAGGCTATCCAAGGGGAACGAAAGGTGGATTATTTTATATTCCTGAGGATCAGAAGATGATCGTTAGCACGAACGCTAGATTTTTGGAAGAACACTATATTATGAATCACAAGCCCGCGAGTAGACTAGTCTTAGAGGAGTTGAGGGGTGAAGTCGATAGTTCCCCACCGAGTGCGCAAGTAGATACATCACATAATACTACAACACGACACACTGAGAGTGTACCAGTGCAGACAGTAACTCGTCGTAGTGGGAGGTTTCTCAATTACCTGACCGATGGATAGGTCTTGGAGAGTCTAAGGTCTCAGTTCCAGGAAACCTAGAATCGGACCCAAGAACTTACAACGAGGCACTCCAAGATAAAGATGCAGAATCATGGAATGTTGCATTGAATGCTGAAATGGGGCCAATGGACTCTAATCAGGTCTGGGATCTTGTAGAACCACCCAATGGGGTACGATCCATTGGATGTAAGTGGATCTACAAGAGAAAGAGAGGATCGGATGGAGAGGTGCAAACCTTCAAAACTAGGATTTTTGCGAAAGGTTATACCTAGATTGAGGGTATAGATTATGATGAGACCTTTTTGCCAGTAGCTATGCTTAAGTCCTTTCGGATTCTCTTGGCTGTAGCCGCTCATATAGATTATGAGGTATGACAGATGGATGCAAAGACGACTTTCCTTAACGGAAACCTTTAGGAGGACATCTATATGCAGCAACCAGAGGGATTCATTGCAAAGGACGTGAACATCTAGTGTGTAAGCTTAATCGGTCTATTCATGGATTGAAGCATGCTTCGAGATCTTGGAATATTCGATTCGATGAGGTGGTCCAGTTGTACGGGGTCACTCAATGTCCGGATGAGCACTGTGTGTACAAGAAAATTAGTGGGAGCGTGGTGGTGTTTCTTGTGATGTACGTGGATGACATACTTCTTATTGGAAACAATAAGGAGGAGTTGTCAGACGTAAAGGTGTGGTTGTCTAAGCAGTTTGATATGAAGGACTTAGGAGAAACATGACACATTCTTGGTATTAGGGTCGTACGAGACCGTAAAAAGAGAATGTTGTACTTATCCCAGTAATCATACCTAGATACTATCTTGGCTAGGTTCAGCATGCAGGATTCCAAGAAAAGTACCTTGCCTTTCAGGAAATGAATCACTCTCTCTAAGAAGATGTCTCATAAAACGCCTCAAGAGATTGAGGACATGAAGACAGTTCCTTATACATCGGCAGTATGAAGTCTTATGTATGCTATGCTTAGTACCAGTCCAGATATCAGCTACGTCGTTGGCTTAGTAGCCAGATATCAAAGTAATCCAGGTGGGGAACATTGGTCTGTGGTGAAGCATATACTCAAGTACTTGAAAAAGACTAAGGAGTACATGTTAGTTTACCGTGCAAACAGCTTGTTACCTCTGGGTTATAGTGATTCTGATTTCCAGTCAGATAGGGACGAGAGTAAGTCAACCTCTGGTTATATGTTTACCTTGGGAGGTGGAGCCATTTCATGGAGGAGTGCTAAGCAGAAATGCGTGGCAAACTTCATGGAAGCCGAGTACATAGCAGCCTCAGAGGCAGCGAAAGAGGCAGTTTGGCTCATAAACTTCTTGGTGCACTTAGAGGTGATTCCGAGTTTGCCACGTGGTATCACCATGTACTGTGATAACAGTGGATCAGTAGCAAACTCAAGAGAACCACGAGCCCACATAGCAAGTAAACACATAGAGCGCAAGTACCATCTGATTCGAGAGATAGTTGGTAGAGGAGACGTTGATGTTGCCAAGATTGCATCTAAGGACAACCTAGCTGATCCTTTCACGAAGAGTTTGCCGGAGAAGCTCTTCGTCAAACACGTGACAGGAATGAGAGTCAAGTGCATGACTATAGGATCGACATAGGTCTTTTAGAATAACGGATTGATAGGACTATACTTGAGAAAGCGAAAGCTTTAAGTACAAGTGGGAGATTGTTAGTGTTATATATTGAAAGCTTAGCTTTGAATGATATTACACTTTTACCCTTTATGAATGAGAAACATGTTAGATTAAACAAGTTCTATGTTTTGTTGTTTTGCATTAGATAGTGTGGGTCGTCATCGGGCAAACCGAAGATCATGCTATCAGTTACTCATGAAACAAGAATAAGTGGTTCACAACCGAGATGGACATGAACACCCCATCGCGAACGGTTGTAGTGTCAACTTTACAGTTTGTCTTGACTGATTAGTTGCACTAGTATATTTATGTATTGAATAGGATCCCAGAGAGTAGCAGTTCATTTTATATTGATCGTCGTAAACGAACTAGGCCTCAGTTAATTACTGCGTACTCTTAACCCGTAAGATATTAAACAGACATATATTTGTAGTATTTATTACTTCGATTCACATGTGTGAGGCTTAGTGAATTGGGCCAATAGACCCGCTGTCTTGGGTAATATTGCTACATGTAGGATGTGCTGTTAGGATATTTACGGTCACCATGTGCGTTAGCTTGATGATGTCACCAGAGTGAGTCCATGAAGGATTATTATGCTAAACCCTGCAGGTGGATTAAATTCCGGCGTAGTAATAATGTGATGAACGAGCGTTAGCTTCGGTGAAATAATAATAAATTAATTAACTTTTGATTGTCAGTAACGAATTAATTAATGGACATTATATCTTAAACATGGGGAGATAAATCGAATAATTATTATTGAAGTCTCAATTGTAAATTTGGCTAGGAAAAAAGGAGTGCAATAATATTATGTTGGTGGCCCATTTAATTTTATTTAATTAATTAAAATAAGTGGCTTTGTCTACAAGTATTTTAATTAAGAAGCTCTAATTCTAATCTTTTAAAGATTCCTAATGTAGCTCTATATATACATCATTAAGCTCATGGGAAGAGGAGAAAATTCTACATCTTGGAAATCATGCCCCACGCCTCTCTTCTCTCTCTCAGTTCCCATTCAAGTTTTATCTTCTTCTTGTTGTTCCACTGGTACAAGATTAAGAGGTGTTTGAGATAGAGGAAATAGCTATTTTCACCCCGTTCTGAAGTCACACTAAGTTTTTCACACCACCCAATAAAAAGCTAAGTTTTTCACCCCAAAAAGTACGAAGACATATGCGATGAAACATGCGCTAAATAGGCGACAGGTATGAGCATGGGCGAGAAAATTATGAGTTAAATTATGCGATTGTTCTACGATGAATATTCGGAGATTCAATGTACGATTCTGTCAATCGCGGTCCGTCGCCCATTAAATAATTATTTTTGTTAGG
>CACSLK010012531.1:1571817-1590244 GCA_902706635.1 Striga hermonthica
GTAAAACGTATTCCTTAAATACGTTTTGATTAAATGTATTTTTAAAAAAAAAAATAATTTTTGTTAAGACGCATTTAGTAAATACGTTTTCTGAAAACGTATTTCTTAAATACGGTTTTATTTTTATTTTTTTTACTTAACGAAAATTATTTTGAAAATTGTTTACGATTTTTTTTTTAATTAAAATTATTTAATGAAAACGTATTCAAGGAATACGTTATTTTAATTAATTTTTTTTTGAAAAACGTATTCAAGGAATACGTGTGTTTCATGCTTGTCCACTCCCTTTTTTTTTTTTTTTTTTGTCCACTTAATTTCTATATTTTTTTTTTAAATAAATTACCCCTCCATGAAAAGGTACCAAGTGCTTGACATTAAAGACACCCGAGGTACGCACATGAGACAGTAAACGAAGGCGGTAAGCGTTCAGATGATCTTCTCTCAATGATCTCAACAGGACCAATCTTTCGAGCCAACAGCTTGTTGTACTCTTTTGCAGGAAAGTGGTCCTTTATCAAGACGGCCCACACGAGATCACCCACATCAAACTTCACGTGTCGACGTCGAACATCGGCTGATCCAGAAAATTTTATGAGCCAAGGCAAAACATAGTTCGAAAACTTTTTAACCATATTGCACAAGGTATTTATATTAACAATTAAATAAATCGTTGGAACACTTGGTGTTGAGGGGTTCCCTATTCAATTTGCCTTTGACATGATGCTAAAAAATAGAATTGAGAATGAGAATTGTTTTTATTATCATTAAGAAATATAACAAAAATAATTTACAATCCTTTTTCTTTATTATTTTGTAATAAGAAATAAACAAATCATGTTGAAATATAATTTATTAATTGAAGAAAAGAAAATATGTCATCATTTTTGTTCTTGTTATTTTATAAAAAATTTCATAGTATTCTTATGTATAAATGTAGAGTTTTTCATTGGCAATTTCCAACAATTTTCAATTCTATATGTTAATTCTAGGGATTCGAAATAGTCCATATAAATATATATCTTTATCCAAAACTTTCAAGTTTAAAGGCTTGTGTAACTTAAATTGTAAATATATTTAAAAAAATAATAACATTGGTATATATTATCATTTTTTAATATGATAACTTAAATTAGTCATAATTTGACAATGTATAATTTGACATTCATATTATATATACAAATTAAAATAATTATATGTATTTGATCCCTATCAATAAAAATTTAAATATTTATCAATTATAAGTAAAAAACAATAAATTTATCTATCAAGCTTATTATATGGTATAAGTAGTAAAAGTTTTATAATGTAATCTAATCATTTTATATAAAAACAATAATGTTATTTTGTAAGAATATTTAAAATTTTAAAATAAACTTGTATTTACATTTTTACACATATTAAATATAAAAAATTAGCGCAAAAAAATTTAGCCTAAGCAATTGCTAGGTTCACCTACATGTACATTGCCACTGACGCTGAATATCTGCCCTCTACTTATAGGCAGCAGTATTGGTCTCCAAATTTGCACGAACCTCATCATGCATACGTCTCAAATCAGACATCACCTTCGTTGCTCGTCGATCCTCCAGATCGAAAGAAGGAAGAGACATGAAATCAGCTGGCCCACGGGAACAAAACCATATAGAACCTCAAACGGACAGTACCGAGTAGCTCGACTAACAACAAAATTATGAGCAAACTCAGCTTGACTAAGGCGCATATCCCAAAAATGCAAATTATCACCAACCAGACAACGAAGTAAATTACCCAAGGAATGATTAACAACCTTAGTCTGACCAACTGTTTGTGGATAGTAGACACTACTAAAATCAAGTCGGGAGTTCTCCTATCGCCACAAACTACGCCAAAAGAAACTAAAAAAGCGTGTATCATGATTCGACACAAACGATATACCTTTCGAAAAAAACAATTGGGCCACACGCATAGCATTAGTCGTACGTTTGCAAGGAATAAAATGAGTCATCTTAGAAAACCGATCCACAACCACAAAAATAGAATCATTACCTCGTTGAGTACGGGGTAAGCCAAGAACAAAATTCATGCTAATGGAAGTCCACGGTTGGGAAGGAATTGGTAGTGGGCGATATAAATCAGCATTAGTAGGGACACCCTTCGATACCTGACACACACGGCAGTGCTCCATAAAACGAGAAACATCTCGTCGCCCAGTAGGCCAAAAGAAGCGACGATGGACAAGCTCAACAGAACGATCACGACCCACATGGCCCACTCCATGAAGGTCCTCAATCAACTTCAAACAAAGACTACAATCCTGCACACACAGTCGGACACCCTTGAAAAGGAAACCCTCGCGAAGCACAAAATCATCAACCGGTCCTGAAGCCAGACGAACTAATATCGGACCAAAGAAAACATCGGAAATGTGCAAGTCGCGTAAAAAATCAAAACCGATGACCTCAATACTCATATCCGAACAGAAGAAGAGAACGGTGGCTCAAAGCATTTGCAACTCGATTAGAAACACCCGACATGTTTGAGAACAAAGATAAATTGATGCAAAAAGGATGTCCAAGAAGCATGTCGGTCGAAAATGTTGGCCTAGGAAGAAATATGACGAATCGCCTCATGATCAGTAAAAAGCACAAACTCCGAATGAAATAAATAATGCCGCCAATGTCGAACAGCACACCACCGTATAAAATTCCACATCATAGGTGCTATAGCGGGCTCGTGGACCTGACAACTTCTCACTAAAGAAAGCGACAGGTCTCGCCTCTTGGCTAAGAACAGCCTCAATCCTCACCTGGATGCATCACACGAGAGCTCAAATGGTTGAGAACAGTCGGGAAGGATCAAAACTGGAGCTGAAGTGAGCTTCAGTTTAAAGAGATCGAACGCATCAGCCGCCTAAGGACCTGAAGAGTCCAGACAAAAGATGTGCCAGTAAGACAATCAGTAATAAGTGCGGTAATAGAACTGAAATGAGCAATGAAACGCCGGTAAAATGAAGCCATACCGTGAAAACTACGAGCCTCAGTGAATGTCGTAGGATTCGACCGATTCCGACTAGCAGCAACCTTACTCTCATTAACACGAACACCATCCGAAGATATAACAAATCTAAAAAACAACACAGAATCCACAAGGAAAGAACACTTGCCTGAAGAGGCATAAAAGGACTCCGCACGTAAAATAAGTACCTCACGGACATGATGTAAATGCTCCTCAACTGAACGACGACACACTTCCCGATAAAGTCACGTAGAGTTTGATTCATCACCCGCATAAAAGTACTCGGAGCATTAGACAAACCAAAGGGCATAACCATCCACTCGTACAAACCCTCTCGAATCTTAGAAGTCGTGTTCCATTCATCACCTGGCCGATTTGAATATGGTGGTAACCACTCCGAAGATCTAATTTGGAAAACACAGTCGCACCGTGCAATTGATTCAACAAATAATCCAATCGTGGAATATGAAAACGATAACGTATCGTAATATTGTTTATCGCACGACTGTCAACACACATCCTCCACGACTTATCCTTCTTCAGAATGAGGAGAGCCGGCACTGAACAAGGACTGAGACTCCTATGAATAGACCCTTTTTGTAACAAGTCCTTAAACTGACAATGAAGCTCCTCGTGCTCTGCTGGACTTATCCGATAATGTGGGCGAGTGGGCAAAGAAGTGCCCGACATCAAATCAATATGATGTTGAATATCTCGTAAAGGCGATAAACCACTAGGTAACTCCTGAAGCAAAGGCTGAATCAAGGCAGGAGTTATTCGCAACCGAGTGAGATCCGACAACAAGAAGAACCATAAGAGCATCGATCATCTCACGAACAAAGGCAGACTGGGAAAGAAACAATACAGACGAAGAGGAGGGTGAAGGATCGACGGCTGGTGGTGCGGTTAGCGAACGAGATAATGAAGGGTGTAAGACGATTCGAACACCATGGAAAAGAAAACCATACGTGTTGAGATGCCCGTCATGAAGAACAGCATGATCAAATTGCTGCGGTCGGCCTAAAAGCAGGTGGCAAGCGTCCATCGGCACAATATCACACCATATCTCGTCGTTGTACGTCAACCCGACCGAAAGGCCATCAACACCCGACAATCCACCGTAACGGCCTTCTATGTCCAAGCTCGGGTATACGGCTAGGGGTGGGGGTCCGTTTTCAAATGCAATTTCTCCACCGCATCTGAAGCGACTACATTCTCACAAGCTCCCGAGTCAGTCATAAAACGGCATACTCGACCTCAATGGTGCAAGTGGACTCAAAATTATGATGTCGTTGAACTGCACTCGTACTGACAACAGGCGGAGATAAAAGTGAACGACGAAGGACCAAAGCATGCCCCACATCACCTGTCACGTGCTCCTCCGTAATCTCGGGCTCCACGTTAAAAATAGGGGGACCAGTGTACTCAATATCCTCCGACACCTCAACCAAAAGAGCTCGTGTACCCCCTGATTTTGGGCATTGGGCCTGGCGATGCCCCGATTCACCACAAAAAAACACCGCAGGGAACCTGTCTAGCGAATGTTACCCCAGAAGCAGTTCCACCAACCCGTCACCCAACCGGAGGACCAGACGGAGCAGAACAGGATGAGTCGAAGGTTGCCGAGGTGGCAAAAAAGACGAAGTCGGCCGACGAGTCTGCTGTTGTTCCACTAGTAAAGACCGTTGATGCGCCTCATAAACAGAAGCCGGAGTACACATATTCAACACATCCTGGACAGAAACATGTAACCCACCAATATATCGAGAAACTAATTGATCCGGAGTCTGACGTATATCCACACGGGCGAGGAATTTACAGAATTCCTCGATATAATCGTTCACACTGCGTAGTCCTTGTCGAAGATTTTGTAACCGTTGATACAAAGTACAGACAAAATTAAATGGCAAAAATTCTCGTTTAAGATACTTACGAAATTTCAACCATGATTTGATTTTTGGTTTGCCATGCCGCAAACCATGTAGTTGTAACCACCAAGCTATCGTACGTCCCCGAAGTCGAGTGGCGACCAGCAGGACCAACCTCTGGTAAAATCGCTTGCATTTAATCCACCGACAAAATCGGGAATATCTACCCGAAAAGACAATTTCCAGCGGTTGTCGAGAAGTCCATCAACATGCCCAATAAAACGGTTGGCCGGAGGAACCCTGTCACTAGCAAATTCACAATGCCAATGTAAATCGGCGTCATCACGATCATCATCGAAATGGACAACACCTCGACGGCCATGTTGCGGCAAGCCAGGAGCATCCTCCCCGCCGACAGCCATCCGCCTGAACTCACAGTCGCCAAATCGTTAATAATCGCGACCTGGGGCATCGCGTCAATTACCTGCACGTCGATTAACGGGATTGCTATGGTACTGGAACCCGTCTTGTGCACGACGATTATCTGCAAAGTCTGGGTCGCGAAACCCTTCTACCTGGTGCCTTCTGTTAAGAGCTTCAACATCCCGGTCGCGGTCAAAGTCCTCAGCGAAGGGATTACCGTCCGACCAGGTCGCATCACTATCATCGTCGCCCAACAGAGGCGGTGGGAACGGTTGTGGGGGCCTCGCTAAACCCACGTCCACCACGGTCGTTTTTGTGACCCCCACGTCTGCCACGGCCACCGGTGAAATCACGTTTCTCGGGCTGATCTCGTACCATGGTAGCGAGTGTGAGACTAATAACTTCAATTTTCTGTAGATATGTTCGTAACTCGAGTATCCATCAATTGCATCCGATCATCCATACATTGAAGATGATCACTAATATTGTCATCTCGTCGTTTCGGCGACATCGAGAATCGTCTTGGTTAACTGATGCCAAATGATGTAGCAGAAAGCATGAGATGGGAGAATTGCATGAAGAACATGCGAAACAGTTTCTTGTTAATTCAATCAGATGAAAAGTAGCATAATTGTCTGTACACAAATATACGTCTGTTTTAAATAATACATCAAAGTCCTACCCGTTATTAATTAAAAGCCCAAACACAACAAGTCAACTACAACACAATAAAAGCCCAAACATAACATAAATAAATATAAACTAAATAATAATAAAGATAATAATAATAATCATACTAAAGGTCGGAGCCGATCATATGTGTCGAGAAATACCAACGCACTCTCGTCGGCATCACAAGTTATATCCAGTATGAGGGTCCTAATGACCGAGGAGTCAAGTAATGCTGCCAGCAACTCGTTTTTGTTGGACGACAATTCCAGGTGGTTAGCGTATATTTCTGTAAATTTCACAAATTGTGCCTCTTGATAATCCAACATGGAAAGAGAGAGAGAGAGAGAGAGAGAGAGAGAGAGAGAGAGAGAGAGAGAGAATAAAGAAAAAATGAACTAAATCCCTAGAGCTTATTATCAACACCCCCATTTATATCAATTTGTACATGTTCAGTGTTATTATTCAGCTGAAAAAGAAAAATAGTAAACAAAAATGAGCAGATTATATGTGATATTAGTTTCTCCAATTCATTCATCGGTATGGTTTTCTAACATGTTGATGTGCGTGTGTGTGTGTTATTACACATCATACCATTCTCGATAAACGAACTTTCCAATTCGATAGACGTGAAGGACTTCCTAGACGTGAAGCCCGCTACAAACCTCCTCAAGAATCCTGCCTTTGGATTCTTACATATAGCTAAGGCATGTCAGCGTTTGGTTCTTGTTTTGTGCATGGCAAAACATCGTTTCCACTGTCGAATTTAGCAGTGTAAATTTGTCATATTTTTTTATATTGAACATATATATATATATATATATTTTCAATATGCTCTACATATTTATTCTTTATATAAGGTATTTTTGGGAAGTTTCTCATCATTTAGAACTAGACAAATTCTTTCAATATGCAAAATTACCTTTAATTTTGTATTCCTTTTTTACGTGTGCCGAAATCGGCATCACTTTCTTTTCTTTTTCTTTTAATTATATATAATATATAGTTAGAGAGCGACACTTCTTATGTGTCTTGTGGTGGTTTAGGAGTAACCACCCCTACCTTTTTATGTATTGATTGATAACTATTGGAAGGAACATATGATTGTGAACATATATAGTGATTGTAATATTATACACGTTTTTACATACATCATCCTCCGTGGTCTTTTTTTAGCTAGATATGTGAACCCTTCTCTTTCCGTCATGAGAATGCAAGTAGTCCCTCTAGCAAAAATATGAAAACAACTTGAAGATTGAATGTTTTTGTGGATGTCAAATTTGTTATATTAGTTGCTCATAAACTTATCTTGAATCTTATTATGCAGAAAGGTATAAAAGTTGGTAATGATGCTTTACATAAAATAAAGGAGTGTTATCAGTTTCAGATGTTAGTCTTCACACTTACATGATGTAGTGCATTGAGATATTGATGGGCATTAGGGTTGTCGAATGCGTACAACCGAGCTTGACGTGCACAAATTAAAAAACAAATGACATCATATTAGGGGGTCGAGCGCAACGAGGTAGAGGCCTCACGTCGTGAGGAGGATCGTGAGGCCATCATGAGGACAGAGTCTGGGAGCCTCCTAGGGTGTCGCGCCGCGACAGTGCAGAAGAGCTCGGGCCACGAGTTTGGTCGCGGGGACCGTCACGAGGGTAGAGGCTGGGCTGGACAAGGTGTCGCGCCGCGCCGCGACGGCCTGGAAATTAAGTAGAAGTTGGCAATGACAGGACTAGTTAATTATTTGAATGTTTAAATTATGTCTTGTGTATTATGTATTGGTGTGCATGTATTTTAGGAGACTTGTATGGGAATGATGGTTATTAAGTTAATAAATATGAAAAAAAAATACTCGTTTTCGAGCACAAATCGTGTCTAAACCAAGGCCGTTAGCGCGTATTTTTAAAAAAAATCGAGAGTTTGGTACACGATTCTTAACATTGGTATTCTTATTGAGAGTTACTAATCGTGTATCGCCATGACGAATCGAGAGAGGTTGGAAAGTATGGAGGAGAGCATGCGGACCATAATTCAATCCACGAATCTGGGGATGTCGAGACTCGAGCGGATGATGCTTAGTAAGGTCGGATGACGAGCACAAAGAGGTAACTGTTCGATTCACACTAGTACAATACACGTGTACAATTTTGCTTCCCATGAAACAATGGACTATAGTAATGACTTAAAACGGGTCCTGAATTGAGTTAATAGCCCAAGTAACATGAACCATTATGTAAAAATCTCACTCTATTCCTATTTTTTATTCACAATAACACAATACTCGTGTACTACATGGGTACTTGTTAAGAAATTATATTTAAAATAAATAATAATAACAACAATTGAATTTTAAATACTTTTTGAAAAAATATATTAGTATTTATATTTAAGTTAATGAATTTTTTATAATTTTAAAAGAATGATTGAAAAAAAAAAAATGATACCTTATAATCAAGTTTACACTAGGAAATAATATTAAAACATAATTAATGCTTTTAAAATATATCATAAATATATAGTATACATATAGATATTCC
The DNA here is from genome assembly GCA_902706635.1 of Striga hermonthica. Classification (NCBI taxonomy): domain Eukaryota; kingdom Viridiplantae; phylum Streptophyta; class Magnoliopsida; order Lamiales; family Orobanchaceae; genus Striga; species Striga hermonthica. The sequence continues at coordinate 1,580,312 of CACSLK010012531.1, forward strand.
AAACCTATTTACTTATATATATATAGTATAATATCATAAATAATATTTCAATGCGTGCGAGTTTTCCATTTAAATTGAGGAAATTCGAAAATTACATACATGGGGATATATTTTTTTTATCCAATATTGGTTTGGCTTATACAATTAATTTTCAGTTTCCACATTAATTTGCACCAATTTGTCTTGTAACTGAGAGAGAAAAAAAAAATCAGAACAAACAAAAGCAGGTGGAGTCCGACAAAGAGTCGGTGGATGCCAGCAAAAGTGAAACTCACGAGAAAGAGAGAAATTTCGCTCTCTTCACTCTGTAAGTTTCCGGCGAATCTCCGGTGACACAGTCACCGGTAATCCAGATTTCAGAGTACTTTTAAGCCGCCTTCTTGATTACGCTTGACTACATTTTCTTTCTTTTTATATGTTCGTGTGGAATAAAAGAGGAGAAACTCACCGACTATTCACCTGTTCGCATTGTCGGAGGTTCGCCTTTGAAAGTTCGGCCACCGTTTCCCGGAGTATCAGCGGTGGTTTTTTCGTGGTTCTGTCTCTCTGTCCCGTCCTCCGATCTCAGTCTCCGAAGGTAAAAAAAAAAGATAGAAGAAATAAGACCGAATCTGATTTATGGTTTTCTTATTGGCCTGCTCCGGGTTGCAGCTTTTCTCTCTCATGATATCTCAATAACGTCGAAGCTTTTTGTCTGCAACTTAGAAATGAAATTGATTTACTTTACTGCTGCTTGTTTTGCTATGTAAACTGTAGCTTATGCTCCATATTTGCTTTAGCACAAACCTTTTTACTGCTCATATACTTTTAGATATTCTTCTATTAGCCTCCTTTTTTTTCTTACATATTATATGATTTAGCGCTCAAGTGTGTGTTCTGAAGGAGAGATCGATTGGGAAAAAGCAAAAGCGATTCTGCTCCTGATATTTTCTCAATTTTAAGAAAATATGACATTCTTACACATTAATGTAGAATTTGTTCGGCATTGTGAAGTTTAATGAGGGATTGTATAGAGTTGTCAATTGTTCGATGTGAGGTTTCTTGGGAACTTGCTGTAAAATCCCACCTACAACTTTTCAATCAGCTTCTTTCCTCTCCCTAAGGTCGAGCTCTGGTCCCTCCCCCTACAAAAGAATCCTCCGACCTAAACGGCCTATCACCGCCTCTGACGCCGCTGCCCCCGTTACCCATGGTGGGTTAGGGCAACTCGTTCGTTAGGTTTTGACTGGTTATGCTTCACTGCTGGTCAATTACACCAAACTTTGACTGAACTCAATTACCTCTTCTCTCCAGGGACTGAACTTCGCTTTGCTTCGTTCCACGAAAAAGTGCTGTCTTTGTTATTCTTGTTGTACGCGTGTTACTTTTGCTTTTAGTTTCCTCGTTAATCTATGTCTTTAAGCAACATTAATTTTTTCTTTCATTCTCCCTCAATTATTGTTTTTGATGTTGCAAGCATTTTTAGGTACTTTCATTTGGGTGGCAATGATTGAAAATTAGTCAAAGTTGTGCAGCTTCAGCTACTTCCATTTCAAACAGTTGTGCATTTCTTTGGAGAACTTTTTCCTCTCTAAATATAAGCTCATTTTTCTTGGTTTGTGTTGTTGCTAGTTTTATCCTTCATTTTATCATTTTCTTCTTCACATCAAGTACAGTGTTGCAGAGAGTTTTGTGTAGCTAACCCAGAATAATTATGTGTCTTTCAGGTACTGAAATGAATGGTACTTCCCAGAATGTAAACAATAGAAACTTCGGGAAAAAATCGTATCCAGGATGTCTGGGAAGAATGGTGAACCTCTTCGAGTTGAATATTGGAGTGTCGCCAAACAGGCTCCTAACTGATAAACCGCACCGGGATGGTGCTCAGTCTTTCTTATACCATTTTTCTTTTTAAATGTTGTTTTTAAAATTTTCTTACTGATGTTTTGAGTTTCCGTATCGTTTCTATTCTGCTGCCAGTTTCAGTATTGTTAGCATTCTTCCAGAGAAAGGCTTAGGTTGCTAAAATAATTGGCAATTATGGATACTGTATTTGGCATGCGAAACTGTACCGTATTTGTTCTTTCGTTTTTATCTTCTTTAGTTATATTTGTAACTGCAATTATTTACCCAATAGTGTATATCTCAAGCAATGCCAAGTTACAATATAGCTACGGATTCTTACAGGTTCCCCTATCTCGAAAAGCAGATCGGACGTATCAAGGTTGAGCCTATCTCCTGATCCAGTCGTAGATGAAGGGGTAAATTCTCAAAACTATTAATATTTCACCAAGTATATTATACAGATTTTGTTTAAAAATTGAACATTTCCTTTCCATTCGTTCTTTGCAGATTGAACATGGGTTAAGGAGCTACTCTCCAAACCGAAAATCAAATGGGATGCCCATAAAGATGCTCATCGACCATGAGATGTCCAAAGAAGTTGACTCCAGACGCAGCCCTCCCAATCTTGTTGCGAAATTAATGGGGCTCGATGCCCTTCCTCATCCCGAACTCGAACCGGCAACAAACAGAAGCCCGTCCAAGGGGAACCCTCGGAGTCATTCGGAGATACCTGTGAGAAACTGGCAGCGACAGCAAAGATTTTCTCATTATGGAGAGTCAAATGAGTACAAAGACATTTACGAGATATGGGAGCAACCACAGAGACATACCATGGAAAACGATAAAAAGATGACTCTCGTCCGACGGAAATTTTTAGAAGCCAAAAGCCTGTCCATGGACGGAAGATTACGCCAGTCCAAGCAATTCCAAGATGCATTGGAAGTTTTGAGTTCCAACAGAGACTTATTTCTCAAGTGCCTGGAGGAGCCCGGTCAAGTGTTCTCTCAGCAGCTTTACGGCCTGCATTCCATTCCTCCTCCCCCGGAGACAAAGCGTATCACAGTTCTCAGACCTTCCAAAATTGCCGACACTTTTAACTTGGCCGGAGACAGAGAAGGGAAAAGAGAATTGGATAAAGGCGACTTCCCTCATCCGAGAAATTCCCCACCCAAAAATCACGAAAGTCCTACTCAGCCGACCCGAATAGTTGTTCTCAAACCAAGCCTGGAGAAAATACTCGATAACAGTAAGGCTAACATCTCCCCAAGGTCCCAGTCGGCAAGAATACATGGCGAAGGCTTTTTAGGGGATGTAGAAGACAACGAGAATTGGGAGTCAAGAAAAGTCGCAAAAGCAATCGCGAGCCAGATGCGCGAGAAATTCGGCAGCCGCCACAGGGACGAATCCATCACTTGCATGGCTGAGGAGAGCTCGTTCGGTAAATCGGAGATTGAGTATCCGGCTGGTGACCTCAGCGATTCTGAAGTCACTTCGCCCATGTCTCGGCACTCGTGGGACTGTGTGCATAACCGGCCAGGCAGCCCATTCTCGTCCTCTTTCAGCCGGGCATCTTATTCGCCCGAGTCCTCCGTCTGTAGAGAGGCTAAAAAGCGACTCTCTGAAAGGTGGGCCCTGATGGCATCTAATAGGAGCTGTCAAGAACAGAGGCAAATACGCCGGAGCTCGAGTACGCTGGGCGAAATGCTTGCTCTTTCAGAAACAGAACACAAAAAGAATGATATAGCACCTGTGAAAGAAAGTGCATTTGATGAAAAATTAAAGGATTCAAGTAATCTCTTAGAGAATGGGGAGAGGATTGTTGAAGATGTTGATGACAACTCACCAAGAAATCTCACTAGGTCGAAATCTGTTCCCGTTTCTTCTTCTCAGTTTGGGACTAGGCTTTATGCGGAAACTACGGTTGTTTTGAACAAGGCGAAACTGGAAGTTGTTCCTAAAGGGGACGCAAAGGCTAGAAGTAGAAAGTCATCATTTAAGGGAAAAGTTTCGAGTTTGTTTTTCTCGAGGAATAAAAAGGGCAGTAAGGATAAGCCTATTGAACCTGAAACCAAAGATGATTCCAGCTCCTCCTTTCTTGGGGACATCAGCAGTGGTGGGAGTGAAAGTCTTGTTGAGAAAGTGCCCAAACATTCGCCATCAGGTCTTTTGGAGTTATCGAGCAAAGCATCTTCCTCAGGCGTGATTTCACCTGAGGTAAAACTTGGGTGCATTGATAAATAGTTATATTAACTTTTAATTGATAAATAGTTACATTAAATTTTGATTCACTTTATACATATTAGGTTGGGTTGTTAAGATGTGAAATTGAGTTAGGGAAGCCTTTTTACATTGTTCCTTTCTAATTTTTTTTTTTTTTCCTTTTTATTTATTTATTTATTTATTTATTCGTATGTCAGTAAGAAATCAAGCTTTTTTCGCCTAAAATGTGCCCTTTGATTTCCTATGTTTTTTGGCATGTAGATGCTTTGAAGATAATAATTGAACTATATATGAAATTAGCAATCTCTCTCTGTGCCTATCCATATTAGGTAGCCAGGGAGATTTTCTTTAGTTTTCACAAAGGAAATGCCTAATTCTGTTAAAATAATTGCCACCTGCTGTTGCCATGCAATTTTGCCTATTCCTGATTGTAAGATGCTATTGGTCAATGATCCCCTTTGTGCCATTTTCTAATCACTAAAAAGCTAATTATTTTATTCTGAACTAGAAAGCTGGAGACTTTATGAATCTGTTAATGTTTGACCTTTGCAGCCTCAATTTTATGTGTCGAAATCCGCTGCATCTGGAAACCTTTGTGAAAATCAGGAGCAGCCTAGCCCAGTATCAGTCTTAGATCCACCCTTTGAATTAAACGAACGCACATCAACAGTGTTCCCACATTATGTCGAGCCCGACCAACATGGTACACTCTTTTGCCTAATTTATGCAGTTTTTATTTTTAGTTGTTTCTTTGGAAGGTAACCGTAAATGCTACAAATCGCAAAATATTAACCATTACCTTTTAGACACTGCAATTTACTAAAAGATACACATGGCGATTGGGCTGTGTAATTATGGAAGATAATCCGGTATCACAACTTGGCTAGACCTTATAATATACTAACTTTTTTATAGTTTTTAAATAATTGGTTTGTCAATTGGCATTTCAGGATACGAGTCGTTACTGAGTCCTCTCAGTTCATCAAACTTGATTGACAAGTCACCACTTATAGGCTCCGTAGCTCGAACCCTATCGTGGGAAGACTCAAGCTTAGACACGGCCTCGTCATATCCACAAACCACAAAAGACGAGGGGCAGGAATGGTATTCATTTGTGAGGACACTGTTATCCGTGGCGGGCCTCGAAGGCGTGGCACAGACGGATTCGGAATCGTTCTTCGCCAGGTGGCACTCGCCCGAGAGTCCGCTGGACCCTTCCTTGAGAGACACGTACATTGAGTTGAAAAACGACAGGAAAATGATGCACGAGGCTAAGCGAAGGCAGAAGAGGTCCATGCAGAAGCTCGTCTTCGACTGCGTGAACGCAATCCTGGTCGAGCTTGCGGGCAGCCGGCTGGGCCCGGATGAGGTGTGGGCCCGGATGGAGGCGTGGTTTTCGGGCGGGTGCATCTCTGTGGAGTGTGGGGAGGAAAACGGAGTTGTGTTGGAGACGGTGGTGAGGAACGAGGTGGCGGGGAAAGGGTGGGTCGATAATTTGATGTTGGAGAGGGATATTTTGGGAAAAGATATCGAGAGAGTTTTGCTGGAGGAGCTGTTGGAGGAGGCTGTGGTTGAACTTGACAGGTAGAGAGTGATGGGTGCTTATATATATATATATATATTCTTTTGGCTTATGTGATGTATTCATGCTTTACTTTGGTCCGTTTGTCTGTCTTGTGTTGTATTTTTTACACGGCAAATGGTTCCCAGTCCCCATATGTATGTTGACATGTAATTTATGTCTAGACTTCCTGTGTATATTATTTGTATTTTATTTTATTTTATTTTTTTAGGAAACGATGAAATGATATATTTGACTTGCTTTGATCAATAAATAAATATGCTTGTGGTTGTCGTTGAAATCGGGTGTTCATGTCTGTAATGTGTTGGGTTGAAAGTTGTGTATAATAAATAGGCTTATTTTATGTGTTCTTCAGCTGGTTTAGTGGAATTTTCTAGAGCTCAGTCTTTTTTTTATTAGTGTATAATATAAATTAGTATGATGCTCGTGTACTATATGTGTATTTAATAAAAAATTAAATGTATAACCAGAAATAAAAGAAAAAAAAAATGTTGTGTATTTGATAAAGTATTATTATATGTATAAACAAAAATAAAAGAAAAAAAATGTTTTTATATTTTGTTGAAGTTGGAAAGAATAAATAAGTGACAATTTATAATGAAATATTAAATGAATTAATAATATTTTTTTAAAAAAAAATTGAAAACTAATTTATATATATCATTAGTTTTATTTATAATACTTTTATTTAAAACACATAAAAATATAATATGGGCAAAACAAAAAATTCGAAAAGTAAGATATTATAAACATTATAAAAATAAGCTAATAAATAGATTTATATGGAATAGTTTAAATACTAAATATGTGTATATATGAAATTCCAAACTTAAGTTATTTGGTATAAAAAAATTAGTAATTCTTATCAAAGCCACATTACAAAGTATAATATTTGGTCACATAAGATTACGAAGCGTGCGAGCTGCCACTTAAACTGAACACAATTATGAAATTAGATATAAAGGTGATAAGATAAAACTGTTTGATATCATGTTGTTTATTTAGTTATTTTATTTTGTTATAATTAATAATAACTTGATATTTAATATATATTTATATATATATATATATATCTTAAAATTTTAAACTTAACATTTTTAATTTACATTATTCAATAAATTAGTTAATTTATTCAATTTTTTTAATTTATGTTACGAATATTTCGATTGTTCTTGCAACTCATTCAAACATTTATTTATTAGCATGAATTTTCAAATATGCGTGGGGACGAATACACTAAAGAAAAATGTTCGCAAATCCCCCTTTATATAATCATCGAATGTGTTGAGCATAAGTAATAGACTCGCATATTTCGGATCCTATGTGGAAATTTTTATGCTTTATTATTTGACTTAATGAATTTTAATTTAATTCCAATCCAAAATTAGTTAGATTCTAAATAGCCATAATATACTAGATATGTGTGGTCATTTTTAAAAGCATCAATTTATTTCCTATTATAGACGTGATTTATTAGACATAAATTTATTTCCTCAATCTTTCTTTTTTCCTCATCTTTCGTTCAAAATTATGAAAAATTACTAACTTAAACTATATGTAGATTTATACCAGTAAAATATTTTTTTTCAGCTCATGTTATATTATATTAGTCCAATATTATTCTAATTTTGATCCAAAATAAGTTTAACTTTTTTTAAATTAAATCAATAAATTATATATCTGAACATGATTTAAGTTTCTTTCAACTTTTTTAGTTTAGATTATTATGCCCCTTTTATATCATTTTTGTGTTTAATTTTTACTACTTGATTAAATAAAATTTATTTGAATCATTTTATTTGATTCAATATTTGATTGTGAGACATTCATACTTAGTATGTAGTTGAATTTATAAATTTCATAATCAAGTTTATAACTGATTTTTTAAATAAATAATAGTTGATTATACTAAATTTACTACTAAATCTTATTTATTTGACTGACAAGTTTAATGAAATGACATATGTACTTTACAAGTTTTGCTATGGAGCCATTAGATGACTCGACTTATGGAGTCATTTACACTTATTTACCAATGGTGCATTGATATGTGTTCCGCAATAAATACAGTTTGAACATGTGTCAATACATTAAGTGGTGGATGACTCCCTAAGAAAACCATTCGATAGCTCCATAGAATTTTTGTGTACTTTAAATGAACATGTCATACAACATGAATGACGAGATCATTACACCGTTTTATAGTAGGTATTTAAATACATTATATTGTTTTTTTTTTAACTAAAATTCAAGTACATGAGAAAATTTATTTTTGTATTTAAATTTTTAAATAAAAATAATGAAACTATTAAGGATAATTATTTGTCACATGTATAAGAGAGTAGTTAAAAACTAATAAATTTTTGTTAAAGGAGAGACATTATCATACATAACACGACTAATTAGAAAGTAAAATAAATTTTATTTTACAAATGCAACAATCGCTTTTTGATATTATTTATTTTGTGATTCATGTAATTTATATCAAATTTAAAGATTATTTACATACTTTGACTTCTTTATACACGTGTCTATCTATTTTTTTCAAATTTTCGAATCGAGTATTTCAAGTTCAAACTCGTGCTCATTTAATAAACGAGCTTTCATGGCTCAGCTCGTTTAATAAACAAATAAAATTTTTAGCTTGAATTCGACTTGTATAATCTCAATTTAAGTCAATAAACTTTAAGTCAATTTCAACTCATTTTAGCTCGTTTAAGACATTTCAACTTTTAGGGGGGTCTAAGGAAAAGCTGGTTAAACAGTTATGGAGAATTCAAACATCTCCTAACATGTTGGTGAGTAGAGGGATGAAAGGAAAAATACTTTTGGGATAGAAGTCTTATGGATGTCGAAGCCAAGAATGGGGATTCTTGGCTTTGGAAAAGCTGGTTGAGTGCTAGACAGTCCCTTAAGTTAGCTGCTAGGTATGAGGTGGGGAATGGTAGGTCCATTAGGGTCTGGGAGTCTCCTTGGATCCCTAACAACTCTTCTTTTAAACCGAGATGCTGCTTCTGGGGGATAAAAGTAGGGTCCAATGGGTTAGTGATTTGATTAAGCAGGGGGGTAGAGATTGGGATAAAGAGCTTATTCTGCAAAACCTTTAATCCTACAGATGCAGCTCATATCCTTAGGATCCCATTATCCAATCAGAGAAAGGGGGATAGGTTAATTTGGCATTGGGATAAAAAAAGGGGTGCTCACTACTAAAGCGGTTTATCAAACCATCCTCAATAATAAGGGTAAAGGTCAGCGACAAGCTTCTTCTAGTGGCTACCCTAGGTGGTGGAAGAAAATGTGGCAGACTACCTGGCATTTAAACATCAAACCCAAAATCAAATTCTTCCTCTGGAAGTGTTGGTTTGGGTTTATTGGGGTAGCTGATCACTTGGTTAGAAAAGGGATTGATATAGATGTCATTTGCAAAGTCTGTGGGGAAGGGGTTGAAGATCTATCCCATCTGTTTTTCAAGTGTCAAAAATCCAAAATCTGTTGCAAGATTAGTGGGGTTGATTGGAACTTGTTGAATAGTGAGTCTGTTAATTTCCAACAATGGTGGATGGAGGTTTGCTCAAAGAACAAATCTGCAAATCTGATGAACAGGGTGACATACACTGTGCATTTGTTATGGAATTTATGGAAGGACATAAACAAATGGGTCTTCAAAGGGAGACTGGTTCAATTAGATAGACATTGTGAGGAAAGCTCAGGCAGATTGGCTGGAATGGGACTCATTTAAGCTGCAGAGAGGGGATGAGCTTACTTTAAATGGTGCCTCTGGGAGAGTAGGAAGGCCAGGCCATCAGTGCTCAACCATTTGAAGAAAGTGAGATTGAAGTGAACTGCATTAACATGGATAAGTTCAACAATCAATTGCATTGGGAGGATAAGCTGGCAAGTGTCTCAGAGAGTACAGATAGCACAGAAGCTTCGCTTCTGGCTGTTAGATGGAGCTTAAGGAAATATCAAGAGGTGCATGGCCAATCTGGTACTTGTTATGTTAACAATGGGACTGCAGTGAAACTGTTGAACAAATCTCTGGATTTTAACTCTCAGCATAGAGTTTTGGTGGAGGAAATTCTTCTTCTTTTTGATTCTTATAATATTGTAGAATGTTTGATGTTTTAACTGTTGTAGGTATTGACCTTATTGGGTTTTAGAGGGGGAGTTTCACACTTCCCTGGTTCCTGTTGTAATTTTTCAATTGTGGATTGCTATTTACCGCCCCCCTATTACTAGTCACCGCCTCCTCCAATTACGAAAATACCCTTTACTATATTTTTGAATTCTCTCTCTCTAAACTCTCT
>CACSLK010012531.1:1604105-1628119 GCA_902706635.1 Striga hermonthica
CCCAAAAAAAAAAAAAAAAGAACTATAAATTGAAAATTCCAAATATAGAATCATCAGTTTTGCTAAATATATCACTTTGATCATTTGATTGCAGACAGTAGTTTTCTGCCTGGTTGACATTTATATCATGCTCGGGAAGGCCTTTTTGCCGTATTTGGAAGGGCTAAATAGCACACAACTCCGGCTGGTGACAATATACGCAAACAGGATATCACAGGCGCGGACCGGTATTCCTATAGATGCCACCCAATGACTGAGCTGCCTTTTCTTATTGCTTGGTGTGCTGGTTGTGATTTTGATACTTAATTTTTGTGTATGTTTGTAAAGCCTTTTCTTTACTTTCGTTACATAATGTTTTTTTTTTTTGGTTCTGCACTCATAAGGCAGTGGGTTTGGATAATGTGGAGAAAGAGAACAAGGTATTTTTTGTTGTGTGGACGGACTATTGAGAATGTGCTTATTTGCTTGCTTATAATGAAATTATTTTTCCTAGTACTGAATTCATCGAAATTGAGAGTGATGTATCACATGTTACACTGGTTGGTAGATCGCTCTGCAAAGAATAAAGGGAAATTGTAGAAGATGGCGTATATTTCCTCCGTGGCGCTTCTGAAAAATTGGTCTTGTATGATAAATGACACATTTCCTCTGTAGCACTTTCAAAAATAGTTTTGTTATGTTAACAATGGTTGATGGATTGGTTTCTGCAGACAACGAAGGGTCATATTAAACGAAAAGAATATATTTCCTCTTGGTAATAGTTGTATCTTGACAATGATTTAATAGATTGTGATATAGCACATAAGAACAGTCCTGTGAAACAAGTTGTAGGTAACACGGTCTACAGACCGAAGAGTAGTTATAGCTCTACTAACCAAGGGTTAGTTAAGCAGCTCGGCATATAGGGAGCTTGGACAATGTCTTAGCTCGGCATATAGAGAACTCAGACAATATGTCGATATTGGTAGCTTGACCTATATGGAGCTCGGACAATGTGCTAGCTCCGCATATAAGAAGCCTAGTGGCAAATACAAATAGATGTACAGTTGGGTATTGAGGAGTTGGTATTCGGTAGTTCGGTAAGTGGCTCCACTAAGAGGACTGACCTACGTAATAGGTTGGGTCTAAGCTGTCCACAAGAGACACGTGTAAGGTCATGGATTAGGAATAAACAATCAGACGGATAAGAATAAAGCCAAGATAACTGAAGGGCAGGCCTAGGGGTAGCTTAGTAAATGACGGGCAGCCCACCCGAGCAAAAAGGGCAATAGGGCAGGCTTTCTGGCAGTCAGGCAGGATATAAGGTTTTTTGCAGGAAGCTAATAATTCTCTATAAATAGGTAGAATTGGGGAAATGTAAAGATTAATCACACTTTATGTACTTTAAGCTTTCAGTACATTTACATACAGTTTCAATATCCTTCTACTGGCGAGCAGACCAGCCGAAGGATCTTAAGGAGCATGTTTAAGGTGCAGAAGCACATCAATTGGCGTCTTTCTGTAGAGTAACTATGTTTCTCTAATGGTTGCAGAGGAAGCGAAGATGAAGAAGATTATTGGAGAGAATGAGAGGTTGATGAGGGAATTGGATGAGAGCCTCGAAGAGGTTTGGGCAATAAAAACGCCCTATGGTATGAAACCATCTCCGGGACGGGCTAATGGCGAAGTTGCGCTTACCCCTCACATGACCTTGCAGGAGGTGAACCAGAACCTGATGCCGGAGTTAGATCTAAGTTTGGTCGGTTAAGGGAAGGGTGAGGAAGTTGTTTCTCAGACACCAAGTCAAGAACTACGGTGGGTGGCGGTGAACATGTGATACAAATGACCATAGAGAGTTGGATCGAATCATTCCGGAGGTGGTCGGTAGGGAGACAGTGGCGCAACCTCAGGGGGCGATGAAGAAGCTGACAGCTGTTGGTGAGCAACCAACACCGGTGGTGGAGCAACCGGTCGAAGGGGCTCAACAGTTGGTTTCGGTGGTGGAGCAGCACTTTCTAGTGGTTTTCAGGTTGGTGGTGTGCGGTAGTAGGAGGCGTGAGGAGCGATCGAAGAGGTTTATTGTGTCTCTGATGGCTAATAGGCTGCCGAGAGACGTGGTGTTGGAGCGTATGGCGGATTAGGTTAGGGAGCTTCAGACCAAAGTGGATGGGCGGCGTGAGATGCGAGTGCAGTGTCATCCCTTTTTCGATGATGTCTTGGATGATGAGCTCTTCAGGGAGCCGAGCATTTTTTACGAAGGGTCCTCCGATCCAGCTAGGCTTTTGAGAAGTTTCGAGAATCTGTCTGTGTTGCACCGATATAGTGATGTTGTTTGCTGCAAGGCCTTTTCACGACCTTGAAGGGCTCTACTCAGGATTGGTTCCACCAGTTACCAGTTATTTACAACTTCAGCGTGTTTAACTCTCTATTCATTAACAAACTTTCTAGTGCTCGGAAACATGAGAAAATCTACATCACACTGATCAATATGAAACAACGTGAGAATGAATCCTTATGGGAGTACGTAGCTTGGTATGCACGACCATGTGTAGAGGTCCTCTCGGCATCAGAGCAGATCAAAGCCGTAGGGTCTTACGTGAGGTCTACGACTGGGGCATTGCTGAAATTTCCTAGTGAAGAAGCAAACTAGGTCATATGACGAGCTATTGGAGAGGTGCACCAAATATATGAACATGGAGGAAACTGAGGCAGACTTCCTCCCGAATATCGAGCTAATGGAAAGAAGCATCAGGAGAGGCATGTCTGTCCCATTCTTTTGTCAGTATTTTGTGTGGTTTCCCCCATTTTTAGGTCATTTCTTAGGATTTTTCGGTCTTTCTAGTCTTTTCTAATATTTTAGTATTATTTTGGTGTGTTTAGTATTTTATGTGTTTTCTTTCCTATTTTTCTTGTCTTTTGTGTTTGTTCGCTTGTGGTGGTTTTCAGGTTTCAGAAGATGATAGCGGTATTAGCTTTCAGTTTCTAGGAGTTCCACACTGGTTCGTACGACTTAAGCACGCTGAGATTGAGTTTATAGCTCGGGCAGTACCCGAGAAATGCTAGACGAGAGCTCACGAGTCCAAAACATCAAAATTTTGGAAGCTGCCCAGGCCATAGCGCCGCTAAGCCAACCCAGCTAGCGGCGCTGCACAACATAACGACCCCCAGCAGCTCGGTCTCCTTCACCCATAGTGGCGCTAAGGGGTTAGCGCCGCTAACCCTTGTTTTGAACCAGCGACATTTTTCTCGGATTTTTGAATTGGGGACTTACTAGATCGAGCAAAGGGCATATATTTGACATTCGAGACTTAGGTTGTCTTCGTTTTTTCACTACTAGAACATATTTCTGTCTTGATTTTTGCTTGGATTGGATTTTGGAGAGTACAAACTCCTTCTCTAGCTTGTGGATTTGGATTGTTCGTTGCTTTTTCTCGACATTGGATTTGATATTAATCGTAAGCACTTCTTTTCATTTAGTATATGAATATGATGGCTTGTTTGATTGTATATTCTTGTGTTAAACTTGCAATGAGTTGCTAATTCCATAAGTTAGGGATATGGGATGGTTGTTTCGGTTTATTTCGATTACGTGTTTGATAATTGTTCAATCCATGCGAGTTGTGAGAATTCTAGTGTTACTTGATTAATCACCATTATAACCTAATCAATCGACGTTTAGAACCGAAAGAGGAGACGTCGGTCGATTTAGGCTCGTTTGGAATAGACTTGTTCGTTATTGTATTGTCTATGTGTTGATGGATTTGATGAGTTGCTCGTTTATGTTCACCTTCTTGTTACGACGAGTAGGCGATTCAGCCCCTTAAATCGAGCAATTGATTGCCCGGTAATTGAGTTTTTGAAGAACCGAAAACGATTGTCTCCGACTCCCTAACTCTTTTATAATCAAGTTTATTTGTTTGCTATTGAATCTTTGAAAAGCCTCGTTTGCGAATTATTAGCTGTTAGTTGAAACCCAAAAAAATCGAATTAGAGTGTTTAGGACTTGATTTATCTTTTCGTGTGATTGAATAATCGTGCAAAATCATCCGACCAACCTTCCTTTAGATACGACCCGGTGTTCGAATTTTTGATTCTACTCCGGTAAAAATACTTACAACAAGGCACAAGTCAGATGGGAGGAGGCCGGGAGGTAGAGATGTCGAGGGTGAAAAAGATAAAGGTAGAGGCTACATATTGATTATAGACACTAGAAGGAAGATTATGGGCTACAAATTTAAAGAGCTTAAGGATGAGACTGAGAGGTTTTATAAGAGCGGAACATTTTAAGGAGATTGTTGTCCAAGATAAAGAGTAGAAGGAAGATAAAGAGGTAGGCTATAAGAGAAGAAGGCCTGAGAAACCAGAGGTGCGACCTCCCATGAGGGGGTAATTCATATGATCGCAAGGGGGCCGACGGATGGTGATTCAGCAATTCTAGACGAGCCAACCTGAGGGGCGATCAGAAGGGTGTAACTGAGGTTTAAATTGCCCATGATATGTCAACATTGATGTTTGGAGCTCATGACGCGCATGGAATATTTGTCCCTCGCAATGATGCCTAGGTGGTTACGGAAATAGCGAGCTAGGACGTGAATGAATCTTCATTGATACTGTGAGCTCGACAGACATCATGTTCTTTGAGTGTTTCAGGAAGATGGACCTAGATGTGGAGATCAAGCAAATCAAAACCTCTCTGTTTGGCTTCAGCGGGGCTGAGGTGGTGCCTTTGGGGGAGATGCAGTTGCCAATTTCTCTGAGAGCTCCTCCTCTTAGGAAGGTTAAGATGGTACAATTTTTATGGTAAAAGCGAAATCAACTTATAAAGTCATCCTAGGTCGGCCAAGCTTGAACTCTTTCCAGGTGGTGCTGCCGATGTATTGCATAAAAATGAATTTTTTGGTGGGAGACCTAGTGGAAGAGTTCACTGGAGATCAACGAACAACTAGGACCTGCTATCAGACAGTGTTGAAGATGGGGCATAAATGATAGTGTGAAGGGGAGAGCTCCAGTAAAGGAAAGGAGGCCCGCACTGAGATGATTCCCCAGGACGAGCTAATGTAAATTGAGCTAGTCATATGGGAGCCGGGAAAGGTTACAAAGGTGGAAAAGGTGTTGGTAGAGGATATTATAGTCAAGTTGGTTAAGCTTCTGAGGGAGTATGTGGATATTTTTGCATTTTCACTGAAGGAGCTCGTGGGCATTAATCTTAGGATAGCCGAGCACAAATTGAATATAGAACCTAGAACGAGTCCCGTTAAACAGAAGACGCGACATTTTAAAGCTGAGTAAGATGCTATCATTGAGAAAGATGTGAAGAGCTGCTGCAAGCAGGACACATCTGAGCTATCCAGTTTTTGGAATGACTGTCAAACCAGGTTATGGTAAAAATAGGCCGAGGACAAATGGCGTATGTGCATGGATTTCAGGGACCTCAACAAAGTATGTCAGAAGGACCACTATCATTTGTCGCGTATTGATCAACTAGTAGATTCAACAGTGGGATGTAAGCTATTAAGTATGATGGATGCTTAGTAGGGATGCCTTCAGATGCCCTTAACAGTCAAGGATCAGAAACATGTGAGCTTTGTTATCTCGAAAGGAACCTATTGTTATGTAGTCATGACATTTCGACTTAGAAACGCTGGTGCGACCTACGAGTGGTTCGTTAATAAGATGTTCTAGGGGCAGTTGGGGCGTAACATGGAGACTTGAAGGAGATCTTTGAGACGTTGAAGAAGTATAAGATGAAGCTCAACCCAACAAAGTGTATATTAGGGGTGAAGTCGGGGAAGTTTCTTGGCTACATAGTCACAGAGCGCGACATAGAGGTCAGCCCAGAGAAAGTTAGGGCGGTGCTAGAGATGTATTCTCCTAGGAACATTAGGAGGTACAGGTCCTAACATATCATTTGTCGGGTCTAAACCGTTCCCTAGAGATTTATCCCATTTTTGTTGCATTTTTTGTTATTGTTTTGTCTTTCTTTTTCCCCCGTTTTAGGTCTTTTTTTTCCTTTTAATTCATTTTTTGTTTTGCTGCGTGTTTTTCTTCATTTTGAGTTTCGCTTGTGTTTTTTGTTTGTTTCCAGATTTTCTCCGTTTCCTTCTCATTTTTGGTGTGCAGGTCGAAAGCTTTGGGATGATAGGATTTCAAGAAAATATTGATTGGACAAGCATAAATAACTAGAAAGGTTCATTTGCGACGCGTAGGAAAAAATGACACTCTATTCCGAGTTTAGACGAGTTCAAACGAAGCCAAAACGCAAAGCCACGCAGCCCAGTCCTTAGTGGCGCTAAGGCTGGCCTAACGTCCCCTTAACGATCCTATAGGCCACTGCCCAGGCGACCTTAGCGCGCTAACCCCAACACGACCGAGATTTTTTTATAAATCTCAATTTTGCTCGATTTTTTAAGTACTTTCATTGAGACTCGTTCCCAACACTAGAAAAACACCTCCATAACATATTTTATGACTTTTTTTTTCACCCAATAGCATAATCCTGGATCTCTATTTTCATCTTCATTTCACGCTTGTTTTTGGGGTTAAGTTTGTATTTGGATTCAACATTTGGATTGATAGTAAGTTTCTCTCTTTGTTCATTTTTTGAAAATAATTGCTTGAGGAGAAATATTTGATTGTATTGAATGTGATATACGTAGCTAATTCTAGTTGCTAGGGATATAGGATAATTGTTTTTGTTGTTCGTAGTTATCGGGCTTAGATTCGTTCATTCTTATGTGGGTTGTTCTAATTAGAAATTCATAAATTCTTGATTGATTGTTTGATATAATTGAAAGGTGACACTTCAATCTTGCAACTGAAAACGATTGGATATTGTTCATTCGAGTTAGGGTTTTTTTGATTCAAAATAGGGTTTTTTTGACACTTCAATCTTGCAACTAAAAAATGCTCTCACAAAAAAAATGCTCTCACATCTCTCTAAGTTTCTCTCTCTAGCATCCTCATCCTTATTTTTTCCCCTACTCATCCCCTCCTTTTCTCCGGCCACAATTACCAGCTAGTCCCGGCCGGCGTCCGTCGTCGCCGGCGGCGAGCCGCCCGGTTTCGGGTGGTCCGCCTGTCTTTCTTTCTCCCGCCAACCTCACCTCAGTTTTTCATGGATTCATTTCCCAGATCCCAGATCCCGACACTATCGGCGCCTCCGACCGGTTCTCAGCTATCCCAGCTTCCTTTCGCCGATGATTTCCATGGCAAATTCACCACATGGACCAACAGCATTAAAAAGGTCTTCAAAACTGCATTTGCTCCGACGGACCGGTTCCTTCACCCTCGGCGCACTGGCGTTTCCCCAACTGATGCAGGACCTTCCAAATTAGCAGCTGTCGATTTCAAGGAAAGTGTTGCCACGGTCAACTCTGGCGTCCCTCAAGCTGTTGGAAATCAACCTTGGTCGGCCCGTTTTGGCCCTCTCCCGGCGAAAACCCTACCTGACCCGGCAGATAATTTTCTCACGGCGCAAGAAGCTTGCTGCTCAAATCTTACCCTACCGACATTGAGTTTCCCCTCAGCTCAAAATGGGCCTTTGCCTAGGCCCAACTCTGAACCTCTTTCCTCTCTTTGTGGGCCAATTTTAGCCCACTCATCTTCTCTACCCAATTCACCAACCCACCACAATACTACCCAACCCTTGACCAGGCCTTTTACATCAGGCCCAAAACAACAAAAACTAATTAACCCAACAGACTCTCTTTCTCACTCCCTCAATAGGCCCAAAACACAAGCTCCTCTGCTCCAAGTCATATGTCCCCCTTCAGCACCAAACAAATTGACAGAGACCGCCTTCTCAGCCCCATCTCTACCGGCCGGCGGACTGCCCCCCGACCCCAGCACCGGCGCCGTCAACACCCAGTCGGGCAAGACCCCTATCTCGGGGTTGCTACCTCTCGTGGACCCATCACCTGACCCGTCGACTGGCTCTCTGCCGGAATCCTCCCAGCCCGGTCATCCCCCAGCTAAACACAAGTTCGCCAATCCGAGCAGCACCGTCATTGGCACACCGGCAAGCATCTTAGGCCGCGCCCCCCTTCCCACCTAAGGGGCGCGCACGGTCACTCCAACTCCCCAGACGGTGAACCAAGGATCCCGCCCAACCGAAGCTTGCTCTTTTCGAGATGCAGTATCGGGCACCCACACTGCCAAACCGGGCAACCAGAGATTGATGTTGGAGTCCTTTCGGGACAAACAGAGCGGGACTGTCACTCGCTCCGAGGAGGGCAGGTTCAAAGTAAGTTTCCTCGAGCTCACTGTTATTTCCCTAGCTGAGCCGTTTGATAATGCTCTCATCTTGAAGTTTTCCTTCACTGTCCCTTCCCTCCGGGATCTATCTGTCGGTTTGGTCAAACTGGGTTTCAAGGGTAGAGTGACCCCTAAGTTTCTGAATTATAATCATTATTTACTTTATTTTGAGTTGAAAGAGGACTACAACTCGGTTTGGATTAAGACGCATCTCAATATCTTTGGATGTGCTGGTCGGGTGTTTAAATACACCCCGGATTTCTCCTTTGTTGAGGAATCTCCCATAGTCCCGGTGTGGTGCTGCTTTCCAGGCCTTTTACCACACCTTTTCGACCCTTCTGCCCTCTTTTCAATTGCCAGTTGCATTGGCAATCCCATTGAGACTGATGCCGCTACGGCTAACCGCTCGAGGTTATCTGTCGCACGTGTGTGTGTTGAGGTTGATCTTAGGGATGAGCTCATCGAGGAGATCGAGCTCGACCAAGCGGGCAAGACCACTATTCAGAAAGTGGTCTATGAGAGAGTCCCACCGTTCTGCTCCCTATGCAGCCATGTAGGCCATGGGGCTGCAGAATGCTATACTAAGGGCGACAAGCCTCGACCTTCTCTGCCTCCCCGCCGTCGTGTGGCGAGGCAGGGCTCTAGTTCTGCCCCGAGGAGCCCCAAGGAGAAGGGCAAGGCCCTGGCCCACGGCCCCAACCCTAAGGGGC
Organism: Striga hermonthica; assembly: GCA_902706635.1. Classification (NCBI taxonomy): domain Eukaryota; kingdom Viridiplantae; phylum Streptophyta; class Magnoliopsida; order Lamiales; family Orobanchaceae; genus Striga; species Striga hermonthica. The sequence goes on from CACSLK010012531.1 coordinate 1,613,048, forward strand.
AAAAGGGCAAGGGCAAGGCCATCTTTGAGGGCACTCTGCCCAAGGAGGTTAACCTCGATAGGCCTAAGGCCAAAGCTACAGGTCTTTTCCCCCACCTGTCCCTTCAGACAGCTCCCATAGCTACCCATTCTCGCTTCTCTGTGCTTGACTCGGAGTCGGAGGAGGAGTTTCACACTTCCTCCGACCATCTGGGAGCATCGACCAGCTCCCCTTTTGATGAGGATGACCTATTAGCGGATGAGCTAGAGCCCCCCGCCATCCCATTGTGTATTGAGGCCCCCCCTTCCTCAGCTCTCATGATCGTAGAGCCCTTCCCCCACCTTACCTCTCCCCCTTACCCACCAGCTCGCCCCCTTCTGACCCTCCCTTCCACTTCCACCTCATCCCTCGCTAGTGGGTCTGGACCGTCTTCGCCACAGGGCCAGGTGCAGAGCTCCGAGGGACTGGAGCACCTACAGCTCATCCTCTTACCCCAGGAGTTCCCCCCTTTACGAGGGGGACCTTTACAGGAGATCCCAGAGCACAGGAGACCACAGACCAGATCGATGACTGCTCAGCTCTCTGCTAGCCGAGCTCTGACCCTACCAGACATACAAACACAGCCTAACCACGGACAGCTCCAGTTAGGCGGACCCACTGACGTTTGATATGTCAGTCACATCGCTTACATGGAATGCCCGTGGTCTGGCTAATAGGACCACTCTTGCTCATGTTAGATCTCTCATTCGTGAGCATAACCTTGACTTTGCGGCTTTCTTAGAGCCCATGATTCGTGATACTTCTTTTGACGTATATTCGCGACACCTTAGTTTTCATGCCGGGATGGGAAACACCTCTAACAAGATTTGGTTTTTCCACTCGCGTGACTTTACTTGTCAGATCCTTCGAGATACTGATCAAGTCTTGCACGTGAAGCTCACCGCCGCCCATCTTCCGGAACCGATCTTCCACACTTTGGTTTATGCCAGCTGTGCGAGGGTTGGTCGCTATGACCTCTGGGACACCATGCGTGAGATTGCTGAGAGTATGGAGGGATTACCGTGGATGATTAGCGGTGATTTCAACATATTCTTGCATCCCGATGAACGCATTGGTGGTATCTCGGACCGCTCTGCAGAGATCTTAGATTTCTCGCATGCTGTATTGGATTGTGAGCTCATTGACGCTGGTTACGAAGGGGCTCCCTTTACGTGGGAGAGGGCCGGAGTCAAGGAGAGGCTCGACCGCGCTCTTTACTCAGAGGCGTGGACGAGGGTGTTTGCGACCACGGTTGTAACGCACCTTCCTCGAATTGGATCCGACCATGCGCCCCTTCTGATTCGTTGTCGGTTCTCTATTTCCCCTCGGCGATCGTCCTTCCGTTTCCAAAACATGTGGGTCCGCCACCATTCTTACTACGATACTGTTAGAGCCTCCTGGCAGCAGGCTACGCACCTCTATGGGATGCGCAACCTGGAGGAGAAGCTCAAGAGACTCCGCCGCGTTTTGAAGCAGTGGAACTGGATGATTTTTGGTGATATTTCTCAGCGACTTACTGCAGCTCAGACTGCGTATGCGGAGGCGGAACGGACCTATGATTTGGATTCTTCTCCAAAGAATAGGTCCGAGATGCGCTGCTGCCATGCTGAGTACCAGTTGCGCCTCCTTATGGAGGAAGACTTCTGGAAGCAGAAGGCTGCTGTGCGCTGGATGGCTGAGGGGGAACGTAATACCAAGTTCTTCCAGGAATTCGTGAGGCAGAAGCGAGTCAAGTCGTATATCCATAGTGTCGAGGATAGCGGGTCATCCGTGACACAAGAGTCCCAGATACGGGAGTCGGCTAGGGCTTACTTCCACTCTCTCTTTTCCTCTGAGCGGGATTTGCGTACGCACCCCGACCCGGCCCTTTTTCCGACCATACCGCAGTCGGTCGACCTTGTTGACCTCTGTGACCTCCCGCGTAAGGAGGAAGTCAGGGAGGATGTGTTTGGGATTGACCCCAACAGCGTCTCCGGACCGGATGGTTTTTCGTCCCTCTTCTTCCTGTCTTGCTGGGAGATCGTGGGTACTGACGTAGAGGAAGCTGTGAGGGATTTTTTATCTGGCCACCAGATGCCAGAGTCCTTCACGGCAACCTCCATCATTTTGATCCCGAAGAGATCAGGACCTAGTACTTGGTCTGACTATAGACCTATTAGCTTATGCAACGTCACTAACAAGATCATTTCTAGAATCCTCAACAGTCGCCTCACCCCTCTCCTTCCCCACCTTATCTCTCCGAACCAGAGTGGTTTCATCAAGGATCGAGTCATTAGTGATAATATCCTACTGGCTCAGGAGATGATACACGACATCTCTCATGCGAATCGAACACGAACCCCGAACCTCGTGCTGAAGCTAGACATGGCCAAAGCATATGATAGGGTCGAGTGGTCGTTTCTCAGAGAGGTTTTGTCTCGGATGGGATTCCCTATCCGTTGGATTAGCTTTGTGGAGGCGTGTGTGGAACACTGCACATTCTCCGTTTTGATTAATGGCAGCCCCACGACCTTTTTCCCTTCTACCCGCGGCCTGCGTCAAGGGGACCCTTTATCCCCCTCCCTCTTTGTTCTTGTGGCTGACTATCTCTCTCGCTGCCTTGACGGCTTCATACGCGATTTTCTGAGGATGACCTACAGCACGCGTGGCTGTGGGCCTCCCATTTCCCACCTTTCTTACGCGGATGACATTATCATTTTCACCCGTGCGAATGATAATGGGCTAGTTGCTCTCATGAGTCTTTTGGACCACTACAGTGAGACATCTGGTCAGCTAGTCAGTGTTAGCAAGAGTTCTTTTATCATGGACCACCACGTTGCGGACCGTTGGGCCCACCAGATTCACGAGCGTACTGGATTTGCTCGTGGGGACTTACCCATCCCTTACCTTGGGGCCCCCTTGTACAAAGGCCATCTTTCCCATGAGCTTTTTATTGGCGTCCGTCAGAGGATGATTGACCGGATTTCTGGCTGGTCTCATAGACACCTATCATTCGGAGGCCGACTTGCTCTGATCAAGAGCACTCTCTGTGCCCTTCTTCTTCACCTTCTCGCGGTGCTTGACCCCCACCAGTCTACGATTCATGAGTTAGACCAGATCTTAGCCCGCTATTTTTGGAGTTATGGCGAGGGCCCGCGGGGTCGGCGGTAGACCCACTGGGTGAAGTGGGACTCCATCTGTCGTCCCCACTCTGAGGGTGGGCTCGGGGTTCGGCGTTTCTCTGATATGGTTACTGCGTTTTCCTACAGGATGTGGTGGCGCCTTAGGGAGGGCAAGTCCCTTTGGGCCCAATACCTCCTGAGGAAATATTGCCCTGGTGGTGCTGCTCATCCTTGCAGGGTGACAGCCACCACTCGGGATAGTCGACAGTGGAGACGTCTCACCACTGTTGGCAGACGTGCTCAGAAGCACATATTTTGGACCTTGGGTTCTGGGGAGGTTAGCTTCTGGAATGAGTGGTGGTTCGGCGAGGCCCCTCTCTCGAGTACTAGGCCAGTCACTCACTTGCCTTTCATGCAGGTGAAGGACCTTTGGACGGGAGGCTTTTGGGATAGAGATAAGATGAAGGATATTCTTGGTGAGGGTGGGGGTTTTAGTAGTCTAGAGATTGACCAGATCCGACAGATTCCCATCATGGAGGGAGGTTTGGATGGCATGAGGTGGAGACTTACATCTTCGGGTGCATTCTCTACGTCATCAGCCTGGGGAGAAGTGAGGCTGGGCAACCGGCTGAACCGCCTCTTCGGGGCCATATGGACCGACCTTCTCACCCCGACCATTTCCGTTTTTTGTGGCGCCTCCTCTTACGGCGTATTCCCATTGACACTGTGATGCAGGCGAGAAGGTTTTCCTTCCCCTCCCGCTGCCATTGTTGTGCTGAGACCGGGACCTTTGAGATCGAGACTTTCACCCATCTTTTCCTTGAGAGTGAGACTGTGAGGAGAGTGTGGGAGCACTATGCCAGATATACTCATATACCCCTACCCACTACAGACACTTTTTTGAGCCTTCTGAGTTTTTTCGTTCACCGCACACACAGTAGACACGTGGGCTTCCTTATTCCTTGTCTGATCCTTTGGGCCACCTAGACAGAAAGGAATAATGCGAAGCATAGGGATATTATATTTTCTTGTGCTCACATTATTTTGCAGGTTGACAGACACCTCTCCCTCCTCACTGCCCTTGGTAGACTCACGACGAGAGACTGGACAGGGTGTACACCGCCCCATCGTTTGAGGCCACCACCTCCTCCACCTGTCCAGCACTCACGACCCAGGACCGTTGTTTGGCTGAAACCCAAGGCCCCTTGGGTTAAGCTAAACACTGATGGCGCTTTCGACAGACACACCGGAGCTGCTGGAAGAGGGGGACTGATTAGGGATCATGAGGGGGCTCTCATCTCCGCCTTCCATGGACCACTCCGGGCCTCCTCGAGTTATGATGCAGAGATTCAGGCGCTCCAGATTGGTCTTGAGATTGCCGCCTCGATCTCTTCTCATGTTTGGATAGAGATGGATGCTGCGGCTGTCATCACACTTTTGACATCTGGCCACCAGGGCTCATGGCAGATCCAACACCCTCTTATGCGTATCAGAGACACCCTCCGCTCGATCCAGTACCAGGTCTCACACATATTCCGTGAGGGGAACCGGCCTGCTGATTTCCTTGCTAGCACGGGAGCATCTATACCTCAGAGACGCATCCTTCTTCCTGAGGACATTTCCTTCCGGCTTCGGACGCTCATTCGGATGGACCAGTTAGAGTACCCATCCTTCAGATTCGGTCGTCCGCCACCTCCTGCCCCTGACTAGATTTGACATTTTGGACTCCATGTCTGGTCACTCTGACCAGATCGACATGTATGAGGATTTGAGTTTAGAACCTCAGTGGATATTTTTGTGTTCCTTGTATTTTATTTTATTTTTTATTTTTTTCTCTGCTTTTGATGTTGCTCTATGTATTTCCGACTTGGATGTAGACCTTTGACTTCTTTAGCCCTAGCTGGGCCATTATATTCACAGGTCGGGAGTGTAGCCTCAACCCCCCATCCCAATCTGGGATGTTTTATTTAAAAAAAAAATAATCCTCTTCTAATCTCAATAGTGATTTTTAGAATCGAAAGGGGAGAAGTTGTTGATCTTGGCCCGCATGAGATAAATGATATCAAAATTGAATAGTCTGTGGGGTTTTGAATTGAAATACATGCTCGTCGATGTCCTTTCCCTTGTTACGTGAGTTATAGGAATTTGATACTTGGTCGGTGTTGTATGCTCGAACTTTTTTGTCTATGTTCAATCCCTTGTTATGAAAAGTTATTGGAACCGCTAGATGTTTAACGAAAGCGTCAATCTCGAACCGAACGATTAATTGCCCGTTTTTACGAATAGAACTAGAATTGATTATCTCTGACTCTCTAGCTTCTTTACCATCATTTAATTTATATTTTAGGTAGATTGATGTTTTATGTTCTTCTTAATAATTAAATCCAATTCAGCTTGATTAGAATGTTTATGATTTATTTTGTTTTTATGTGTGATTGACACTAATTTTAGATTTCAAACCGCTTTCTTCGAGCGATCAACCCGGCGAAGGAATCTTCGATTCGATACTCGGTAATTTAAACACAATTTGTTACAACAATAGCCCACATTGCAGAGAGAAGTTTTCCATTTTTTCGAACTCTCCGGAAGGGGTCTAGGGTCTAGTGATCCATGTAAGCTCGGGATGCTTTTGATAGGCTGAAAGAATTCTTGGCCGAGCTACTATTGCTCACCAAGCCAGACCCAATGGATGTGTTGATTTTATATTTATATGTGGGTAAGGTCGATATCAACTCGGTTCTATTAAAGGAGGAAGAGGGGCCTCAACGACTTATTTATTATATAAGTAGGTTGTTGCAGGGAGCAGAAGCTAAGTATGCAGACGTTGAGAAGGCAACACTAGCTCTTATACTTACAGCCCGAAAATTGAGGCCTTATTTTTTATCACACATGGACATTAATACAAGTGTGACACACCGAATGGCTAAGAACCTTCTCGATCTTGCTATTCTCGCAGGTAGAACGCTGAAACCTGCACGAAACTCTCACACCGGAGGGATTTTCTGGTGAAGAGCCTCAAACGCGCAAGTCAGTCTTGAGAAAAATATTGCAAATGATAGTGAAATGTATGAGAGTTTGTGTGTAATATTTTTTTGGAAAATATTCACCTTTTGGAAAATATTTTATGGAAATATATGAGAGATTGTGTGCAAATGATAGTTCGGGCAGTTATGAAAAATATGCATAACTGTTTCAGACACATTTCGGACACTTCACCTTAGAAGCTGCTCGAACTTGCTGAGCTGGCTACCCGGCCTGCCCGATCGTACAACCTCTGGTGCATGCTCCAGGAATGTGTCAGAAATGTGTCTGAAACAGTTATGAATATAGGCCAATCCACTTCTGCCACGTGTTTTAGGCACATGAAGATTCTTCCCACGTTACTTTGAAGGCTCTTATGTTCGACCACACCTGGGCAAGTTTCCCAGCCGCCCCTGGCGTGTGAGGTGGTCCATTGGCCATTTGCTCGACCATCTGACTCATTGACCACACGGCCGTTCGCTCCCATCGGTCTGGTCTTTCACGATTCCTGTCACTACGGCCTATCACCGGTCTACATGAACTTCATTTGACCAGATTGACTCCTCCAGTTTGCTCCACTGACCAGCTGGGCCGGTCTAAGGTATAATATCCCATATCATCTAGTCCACCCTACTCTGGTTGAGTCGGAATGACTCGATTTAAGAGTAGATCTTCATTTGTCTTTTGATTTGCCGTCTTCATCGTCATCTTCCACCAGCTGGCATATTACTTGTTCCTTCTTGGTCCTTGATTACCTCAACTACCTTTTTGAATTTTAAATTCAAACGCTGCCACTTGTCTCTCTTGTCAGGCGCGTCTCTTCGCCTGTCAGGCCTCATCATTGCCTCGTGATCTGTGTCGTTTCTTACTTTGTGCCCCTTTAAACACTCTTCTTATAATAGTCGTTGGATCAACGCCTTTGATCCTATGGTTGATATCACGATGCTTGTTGATCTATCTCTTAATCGTAACCCTTCATCTCGCCTTAATCTAAAGATTGACAATCTATCCTCTCGATTTTCGTCTCCTGTAAATACCCTAACCCAACACTTAGAGTTTTTATTCACTTTGCAAACTTTCGCACTTATATCTCTCTAGTTTTCCCTGCAATTTCGAGCTTTAACCCCAAATTCTTCAACGTCTCCGCGAGGTCTCTATTGTTCACAATGAGTAAGTTCTCTTGATCCTTTAACTTGTGTGTTTTGCTTGAATTTTGTGAAATTTGCTTTTAACTTTGAATTACCGATCCCTGCGACCTCAACTTTATCCTGCCCGATGTGTAATCCCTTACTCTTTTCTTCTTCTCCATATATGAAAATCCACTAAAAAACCCCTTTCTTTCTTCTCCCCCATGTTTTTATTTTTAACTTTTTTTTCCTTTTAACTCTTTTCCAGATTATGCGACTTCGAGTGAAACGACCAACACAGCTACATGGATATGTCCTCTCCTTCTTTTTCCTCGCCCCCTAGCCTTTCCAGCAACTCTGTTGCGGGAAATTATTCAAGTTGACCCCTTAAGCATTGTTCAATTGATTATTGTCCCCCATAGTCCTTCGGCCAATGTTGTTTTTCCTTCCTCCTATCTTGTCAATAACCTTGAGGGAGATGTTACCAGCCATCTTCCACCTCCACTATCTAAGAGTTCTCATCGACCACTTGGTCTAGACGATGAGGACGAGGAGAAAACTAAAGAAGTGCCTAATATCCCTTCTTCTTCACAGGTTCCTATTGCTCCATCACCTTCTTCGGCCATACCCCCATCTTCGTCAAGCCAGAAGGATAACCCTTCTGCCAATCCTCCAAAAACTCCATCTTTCTCCAAAAAGCGCAACTCCCCTTATCACCACATTAATTGTCTCGAGCTCGACCTGGTTGGTCATCTAGGGGGTGTTTTTAGACCCAGTAAAGATGCCTACGACCATCCTCCTCTCAACTGGTACACCTTCTTCCAAGCCCAGTTCAACCTTGGCCTTCTTTTTTCCATCTGCAAGGCTCTGGTTGAGATGTGCGACATATATGGCTTAGCCTTCAACCGACTTCCCCCTAATGATTTCAGGATTCTGATGACCTTTGTCATTATTTCTATTGTTCATTTAGGTCGAGTGGATTTAGACTTCTTCCTCTATTGTTACCTAGCTTCTAAACAAGCTGGCGGATTGTATTTGAAAAGTAGAAATAACACCCACTTTATTTACGTTCGTCCTCTAAATGTTCCTAAGTGGAAAAATAAGTTTGTACATGTTACACCCTCAGACCCTTATCCCTGGGCTCCCACTCCTTGGCTTAAGGAACTGCCCTTCGAGGTCAAAAATCCTCTTCAAAACCCCATCTTCGACCATTGCTTACCCTCTACAACGCTAATCATGTTGCCTTTACTTCTCTTTTAAAAGATAACCATCTTTTGCATTACTTCTCCACCAAACTCTTACTGACCTTCGCATTAGTCAAACTCTCGTTGGCCTTCACGTCAAAGAGCCTAGTGTACCTCGAGGTACCCAACCACAAGAGTATATTTTTCAGGTGTTTGCTTGTATGTTGTGTCTAACCTTTCTTTATTTCATTTGTACAGAGGGTTCTTGAACAAGCCTGATTTGAAAAAGTCCTATGAGAAAAGGCCGGCGATCAAGGTCTCTTCGACCGTGTCGGAGAAGGCAAAAAATGCATCCTCGACCAAGGATGCTCCTCCGAGGACTGACCAGTCCGGACTTCCTCTTGGTTCGACCAAATAGAAATCCACCTCCTCTCTTCCACGACAATCCGACTGCCAACCGGTGTATTCGAGAAAAACCACCAACCTTCCACCAAGAAACGGATTCGCTCGGAGGTGGTCGTTCTCAACCCCTCTAGAAAAGCGGTCGATGACACCAACAAGTGACCTCACCTTGAAGTGAAGTCCATCAAAACTCCACTCTCCTAACCGCCAATTCAATCTTCCCTTTTATCCCTTGTGACGGCCGGTCCTAGAGAAGCCATTTCACGACTCATGTGTTTCTTTCCCATCGAGGATACGCACCACTGGGACTTGATCGTAGGGCCCAAGGTGAGTACTCAGTTTGCGCCTTGACGCATGTATATTCCCGTACTTATGTTTTCTTTTAGTCGGTGTTGTTGGTTGTATTCTAATTTACCTTACTTTTGTAGACTCTGGCTTTTAACCATGTGGTCGTGGGTTCGATTCCCACAGACGGTGCTAATAATACAAGTGTGACACTCTGACCGGCTAAGAACCGTCTTGATCTTGCTATCCTCACCGGTAGAATGCCGAAACCTGTACGAAACTTTCACACCAGAAGGATATTCCAGTGAAGAGCCTCCAACGCTCATGTCAATCTTGAGAAATATTGCAAATGATAGTGAAATATATGAAAGATTGTGTGTAAAATGATCAACCTCACCCCTATATATAGGGGTGAGATACCTGCCCTAGAAGCCACCCGGACTTGCTGAGCTGACTGCCTGGCCTGCCCGATCATACAACCTCTGGTGCGTGCATCAAGAATGTGTTAGAAACCGTTATGAATATTGGCCATTCCACTTCTTCCACGTGTCATAGGCACATGAAAATTCTTCCCACGTTCATTTGAAGGCTCTTATGTTCAACCACAGTTGGGTAAGCTGTCTAGCCGCCCCTGGCACGTGGGGTGGTCGATCCCTTGACCATTTGCTCGACCATTTGACTCATCGACCACACGACCGCTTGCTCCCATCGGCCTGGTCTTTCACGGTTCATGTCACTACGACCTATCACTTGTCTACATGAACTTCCGTTGACCAGATTGACTCCTCTGGTTCTCTCCACCGACCAGCTGGGCCGGTCTAAGGTATAATATTCCATATCAGTCATGGTACAAACAAATTTCCCTCTGAAGGAGACTTTGGGCAGGCCATCAGCTTCGGGGAGGATGGTAAAATTGGCAGTTGATCTGGGGCTGTACAACGTCAATTTTGAACCAATGAGAGCTATTAAGGTGCAAGCATACTATAGGTGCAAAGCTCGGTATGTGGGAGGTTTATGTGGATAGGTCCTCAACTAAGCAAGAGCAGGAGTCGGAGCTCTTATCCTATCACCTGGAGGAGAGCGATTAGAGTTCACGGTTAAGTTGACATTCAAAGCTTTCAATCATGAGATGGAGTATGAAGCACTGCTCAAGGGAATGCAGTTGGTCATCGGTGCATGAGCTGAGAAAATGCTCATATATTCAGATTCTCAGCTGGTTGTGGAGAAGAGGTGAGGTGAGTATGGGACTGCGAATGATAGAATGATGACATATACAGAGGAGGCGCGGGCATTGGCTAAAAGTTATGAGTCATGGGAGCTCTCCCAGATACCTCAGACCGAGAATGGCAGAGCTGAATTCTAGTCGTAACTTCGCTCGTAGATTGTAAGTCACGGTTAGTTACTCTGATGCAAATGGGATCTAGCGTACTGGAGTAAGTCATGGAGTTAAAAAGAAATTTTAGGCAGAAAACCAAATGTTTTTTTTGCTGATTTTGTGCTGCTATTTCAGGTAAATATGATAGTCTCTTTTATAAAATATGATAGTCTCTTTTTATATTAATAGATAAATCCTTTTTTAGATAGACACAAATCAAACATTATTAGTATTTCTCTTATTTTTTCATAATAATAATTTATTCACACATGTTTGTTCTTGAGCCACGAACAAGGACGTTATAATAATAAATAAATAAATTTGACAATCTTTATGGAAATCTGATTTGCATGTAAGATTTTTTTAAAAAAAAAATATATCTTTTATTTGAACGTAAGGATTAAATTTATTTTAAATAGTGCTATGCGATAGAGACAATATAAATTTCCTTTTGAACGTAATAAAATTACTTAGAAGATTGCATTTCAAATTATGTTCCAAATATTGGATAGAATTGGTCGCAAAAATAGACTAAGAGAATAAAAGAGATAAACACAATATTCACTAATCATGATAACAATTTTTCTAATCATAAAATTTGGTTTTCTAATCAACTACGATTCATACAAATTAAATCACATGTTTTAAAAGATCTTTTTTTTTTTTTTTTCTGGCGTATCACGATTTTCGTGGTGAAAATCCTTTTCCTTTTAGTATCATCCGATAAACCAAATCTGTAATATTTACCATATCAATAAATATTATCAGTTTAATTTTTTATATAGTTTATGCTATAGCATGAAAGTGAGGGTTTGCCGCCCTTGTGGTCCTACCCGACTCGATTCCAGATTAGTCGGTTCCCCCGTGGATCCGGAAACTGGAAGGTCCCTGTACCTAAAAAAAAAAATCATACAATAAAAGTACCTTATACAAAAATACAAAAAACACATATTTAGAATTCAAACAACCACTAAGCAACAATGGACCAAACGTATGGTTATGTTGAAATTTCGTAGAGTTCGAATGTTTGAGTGCAATTTCTAATTCGTACCATAACATAAAGGAGATTATTTTTCATGACAATGAGTTATAACACAGGTGGAGATTACTATCCTCTACGGAGGAAAATAACAGTCACAAAACAAACACAGACACACATACAAACAATCACTAGAGAGAGATAGATTTAAAAACTACTATTTTAAAGATTGTTAAGGATAATGTTTCTTTTCTTTAATTAGTAACACTTATAATATAAATAAGTTAGTTGCATAATACTCTTGTTGTTGTTATATCAATATTTAAAATAAAATGATTAAAATTAAATTGAAGTAAAAATAGGAGAGAGAAGATGTGATGTGATGGTTAAAATTATGTTAGTAAATGAATAGTGAATTAAGGTTGATGTAGTGTGTATGAATGATTGACTGATATTTTTTAATTATATTGATAAAATTGATGATAGTGGTGTTGAGTTAAACTTGAGTTAAAAAAGTGGCTTTTTTGAAAATTCTTATAAACAAACATGCTCTTAAGTCTCCCGATGTATTAGCACTGCATCAAAGATGCAGTCATCGATTCTCCCGAGAGTTCACAATTGCCGCGAGCAAGCATATTAATGACGAGGAAGGCATTTTTGTTATGCTACTAATATGTGTCCAAGGGCTTTTGTTCTTCTTGGCATCTGTTATTTTGGCACAAATCTTTTTGGTTCTTAAGAAGAAACAGTTTGAGAAGGTTCAATTGGCTGAAATGAATTTCTAGACTCGCGTATTTATCGCCATCAAATTCGTAAACGATCATGAACAAATGCATAAATATACTCCTGAAAAATAAGTGGATATAGGAAGTCGGGTTGTTGAAAAGAAGGCAGCTCATAGGCTTAGCCAGGCCCTCGGGAGGCTTTTACCGCGCTCCGAACCTTGCAACATCCGGACCTCGCTAGTACAAGGTCGTGTGAATAAAAAAAAAAGAAAAGAAAGAAGAGAGGCCGAACAAAAATCCATTTTTGGATTTATTTCATCTATTCCATGACCGGAAGAGGGGAGGATACACGGCATAGATGAAGAACCCTTTCCGAAACCCCGCTCTCACTAGCTCCTAGTCAATATTTTCGACAGTTATATACGTCATATTCCGACCAAAAAATTGATGTGTTGAAAGTGATATCACGCCTTAGCTGGACGAAGGGCCTTGACTTTGACGGGCTTAAACTCCTAAGCGAAGGTGAAGCTGTCTTGTTCCCGCTTGGAGATATGCCCCCTATTACTAACTAGGGCATTGAATAAGCTAATACCATTTTTGGCTAGTAAGGATTTCCCCTCAGTTAATGGCCAGGATAGCGAAAATTTACCAATCCAAGCCAAGGACGTTCAACAAGCAACAAGGAAAGAGAGCAGAGAACTCACGAATAATTCACGGACATAACCAAATAAATAATCGAACCTGTTATACCACGAACACTTGAACCGCTGGACCACTCCTCTTCAAACCGGGCTACGTCCCCTTGATCGCCGGTACCTGCAAATCACGCCGGGGGTGGTCCCGGCACGAATACTCCGACGCTCAAGTCAGTGCCCTCCTCGTCTTCTAAGAAGGGCACTCCTCTGGTGTGCTATTGAGCTCTTTCTTCATTAATTTCGCAATATCATTTGGTTTGTAAGCTGAAGAAGTCCATTTATGGACTTAATCAAACTTCAAGGTCTTGGAATATCTGATTCGATGATATTATCCAGTCTTATGGATTTACTCAGAGTCCGGATGAGCCATTTAGCTACTCTAGGTTGGGGAGTAGGTCCTGGGGGGGAAGTTGTAGATACCTTTCCATACTTTGTATCTGGAGTCCTTCATTTAATTTCCTCAAATTGAGTTATTTTGGTTAACCATAGTTAATTTTGAAAAATATGGTATGATTAGCTGTAGTGGAATTTTAATAATGTATTAAAATAATATTTAAAATAAAATGATTAAAATTGATTTGATGTAAAAAGTAAGAGTTAAATGATTGGAAATGATAAGTAGTTAAAATTATGTGAGTCGATGAATAGTGAATTAAAGTTGATGTGATGTATAAGAATGATTGATTTGTATTATTTAATTATATGAATAATATTAAATATAGTTGGGTTGAGTTAAAGTTGAGTTAGATTTTGAGTTGAAATAAAAAGTGAGTAAATTAATTTGTATACAAGCAAGCCCTAAACAACGGGATATGTGCGAGCCACAAGGTTCCTATAGTTAAATTATTTCAAAGCCACAAGGTAGCTCTTCCTAGGAATTGGTAAGAGCATCAACAACGTTTTGAGTTCAATAATAATAATAATAATAAAATATATGTCACATAAGAAATAGACTCAGTTTAAAAAAATATATTCTCCAATGCAAGTGTAAATAGACTGAGTCCTGCTGATGTGACAACAAGAAAAAGAGACCAAATCTAGTCTCCTTGCATGGGAGAAAATTTTGTTAATTTTATATATTTTGTCATGTCATCCAAGACTTAGGTCCATTAAATGCCACATAGGCAAAACTAGACACAAAACATTGTAAATACTCTAATCAGTAGAACTTTCACCTCGGGGGGTTTTTCATGATTGGAACTCGCCACCCTGCATATAAAGACCTTATAATTGGTTAACATAAGTCTGTCTGCGCCCCGAATGTACTTATTAATCTGATTCAGTTAAATTGTTGCTTGTAAAAACAAAGTGAGAACATTTAGTTCCCACATTGTTATAAATAAAGGAAATGCTAAGGTCCCGTTACGGAATCGTGCCATCGGGGTTTGTAGTTGTTGGATCAACTATCTCCGACAGTTATATAATAATCTAACGATTACAAAACCCGACGAACCGTAGCATCTCGTTAATGAAAGTCCCCCAATTGTCATTGTTCACAGTTTGGACCTTTTTTTTTTTAAAGAAACTTGCAGTCGAACTAAAATAGAAATTATTTATGCAAGTATATTGGGACGGTTTTGCTATGAAGCCAACCTTCTATATAAAACAAGTAAACCATACCATACTAATAAAATTATGTTAGTGTTATTTAAGTAATCATAGAATATAGTAGATTTACTTGTCGTATATAGAAGGTTGACTCCACTATAGAGTCAATTGTTGGCTTCATAGCAAAACCGATATTGGAAAGGCATATTATATGTTTTTTTTGGAAGGTAGCTCATTCATACAGAGCAGAGAGAAGCCTTATATTCCCCAGCAGAAACAAACAAAAGAAATAAAACAGCATTTGGGGCAACTTGACATACTAAAAAAGAGAGAGGAACAAAAATAAAAATTGCTTCCCTTTTTCATACACACATACAAATACTATGCCTTAGACCCACTCCAACCGATACTCAAAACGCAAAAAATAGAGTAAATTTTCTCCAACCGAACTGCAAAATGGAACCCAAATTGAGTTTGAAGCTTTCTCTCTCATCCCTCAAACGCATATATGCGTTCACTGCAAAAAAATGCGTATGAACTTTTTTAATTGCACTCAAGTCCAATTTTGCAACTTCCATGACATATTGACCAAGATTTAGAAAAAAAAAAAAA